>VUQI01016075.1:2732-24313 GCA_015106735.1 Paratilapia polleni
CTTGTGCACTGCTCGTGGTGCTGATCAGCCCAAACGCCTTGAGCTTTCTGCTTTTATTTTAACATGGAAATCCTGTGATTTCCGGTGTTACGTTGTCTAACTTTGGCTGCTTTCTCTCAGCCCAGGCGCGCCGCTGCTCACACCACTCTCTCATTCCCACTTTCACTCGGTACTCCCTCTAGAGGTGAAGTCGAGTCTGCAGCGAGCCCGGCCGGTCAAACACCTCCTCCAGCTGTGATCTCCAACAAGACCCGGGAGGGAAAAAAGAACTGGGACGAGGAGGAGAGTAAAGCCTTACCCCCCAATTATCCCCTGCTTCTATCCCCCACCCTTTAAAGTTTACCCAAAATGCACTTTTTGAGGTTTTCTCTAGTGAATTATGAGAAAACAGATAAAACATCCACAGTGCCAGTGCTTGTTTCTGTTACTCTATGTCACAGACATTAAATTGGTGCAGTTTTGCTATTGAAACTGTGGTATAACTCATGATACTGATGCTCAAAGTTGGTTATAGGAAAAAAAAAATCTTGATGAGCAAAAGATTTTGGCTTTACATTGTACTGGTTGCAGTTTTTAACAGACCTTAAATGTGTTTTTCAGTCCTGAAAATTGCATGTGTCTGTCTCCTGTAGTTATGATGTTATGAGAGAAAAAAATAATCCAAGTTAAAAAGTGGAAAACCTTGACACTCCATGTACATGTACCCTGAGGCCTGTAACTCAGAAAATATTCATAGTATAAAAGTATAGACATTTGCATGGCTTAATTAAATATAATAGTCAGATATAGTCATGATATATATTAAATATATAACAGCCAGGCCCTGGTTTAGCTCAGTGGGTTTAGCTGGTTACCCATATGCTAGTCTTTGGAATGGTTAAGCATCTGTGAAGCCAAGTATGTTAAGCAGACGTCTGTAAGAGCAGATCAAGGCCTTTTCAGCCATGACTGGCAATAATATCACGTTCCTTTTACAGTAAGACCGCAGATTAACTTTTTCCAAAATATCAAAACATAGTTATGATTTCCTGCCAAGAGAATAAAGTGATTAGAAAAACTAGCATCAGAATTTGAACCGTATCAAAACAAGATCTTATAATAAAACAGTAAAGCAATATCACATTGTTAAGTAAAGTAAATATTTTACATGAGGGGTGAACCAACCGCTACTAGAGGATGTTTGAAGTTCAACCAAAGACTGAACATAAAAGATATGCCAAAAGGCTCTGGCAAAGGCCCAGGTTCAATTCTGCTCTGGGTTGCTTCCTATATGTCATTCATTCCCCTGCTTTCTGTCCCTCCTTTACTGTGTGCTCTACTGTCCCATTATGAAAATAATAAAGGCCAAAAATAAATCTTTAAATATACCAAAGGTATGAATGTGCAAAAAATAAACTGATTCTGAGGGGGTTAGGTGGGAGGCCGACTGATTTTTCATGGAAGGACCAAAATACAAGGCTTTAGGTTTGGTTTCAGAAGGGGGAAGGCCTAACATTTCCTGGTTTTACAGTTGTTATATAGCTTATTTTTCTATAATGAAGATATATAGATCTGTAGCAGCTGTATTCATGCAAGTGGGATCTATCCCTCTATCCATCCGAGCCTATCCCAGCTGCCATAGGGCGAGAGGTGGGGTACACCCTGGACAGATCGCCAGTCCGATTACAAATCAATGGTAAATTCAGAAAACATAACCTGGATTGCAATTACTGAATTACTACTACACTTTTCATCTTAAAGCCTCATTTACCCTTGATTCATAAAGACCTGGAATGCTGTGAGGAATAAATATTGTCTTTGGATCCCAGAACAAAGAGGAAGGAGTTAAATTTTACAACTTTTTTGAGTAACTTATACTTGCTGGAGTTGTTTTAAAATGGCACAGGTTTTGATGAATATTGAATTACTTTACTCTTGAGTACATTTGTTAAGCTAATTGATATACTGATATAAACACAGAAAATTTGTCATTTTGTCCTGGAACATAATGTAAAAAAGACTAAATATAACTACAGCTGTATGCTGACGTTTTGGTATTACTTTTGTTGTTTCCACTCACAAATATACCCAATACTGCATTTTTTTTCTATACATGTTTTAGTACTCTCTTACAGCGATCAGGCATAACATTATGACCACTGACAGGTCAGGTGAATAACACTGATTATCTCTTCATCATGGCACCGGTTAGTGGGTGGGATATATTAGGAAGCAATTGAACATTTTGTCCTCAAAGTTGATGTGCTAGAAGCAGGAAAAATGGACAAGCGTAAGGATTTGAGCGAGTTTGACGATGGCCAAATTGTGATGGCTAGACGACTGGGTCAGAGCATCTCCAAAACTGCAGCTCTTGTGGGGTGTTCCCGGTCTGCAGTCGTCAGCATCTATCAAAAGTGGTCCAAGGAAGGAACAGTGGTGAACCAGTGACAGGGTCATGGGTGGCCAAGGTTCATTGATGCATGTGGGGAGCAAAGACTGGCCCATCCAACAGACGAGCTACTGGAGCTCAAATTGTCAAAGAAGTTAATGCTGGTTCTGATGGAAAGGTGTCAGAATACACAGTTTGTTGCGTATGGTCAGCAAAAGGGGGACCAACACAACATTAGGCAGGTGGTCATAATGTTATCCCTGATCGGTGTATTTAAGACATTTTTTCTTGTAACACGTTACTTCTTCTCAAGATCTAGTTTTTGGTATAACCTTTTTTTTTTTTTTCCCATTTTATTAACTTAGTACAGGTTTTGGGTTCTATGGCTGTTTTTGTGCCCTGCGATAGGCTAGTGTCCTTTCCAAGGTGGACCCTGCCTTTCACCCTATGACATCTGGGACAGGCTCGAGTACCCCGATGTCCCTGGACTGAATAAGTGGTTAAGAAAATGAATGGATGGATGGTTGTTTTTGCCTGACATCCATTAACCGTCTGAGGTGTAAATCACCATTGGTGGTTACCCTAATCCTAACTCTATGCCTAAAGCCCAAACAGACTTTTTGGGGGAAAAAAATTTGAATAGTTTTTGATGTGTATCAGTTAGGCTGATAATTTTCTCTGTTCCCTTATTGCAACGACTTGTGAGAATAATTTCCTAAAACCAAAAATTACATATCCTGATTACCTAGAGTTAGGGTTAGGGTTGCTTCTTTGGAGAATACACCCTGTTAAATATACAGTATAGAGGTAAATAAATGTAAAACTTTTTAATAGTAAACCTGAAAAATGTGCAGAGGATTTTATGGTAGATTTTCCGTACAAATTTCAAAGTCTAGTCTTTCCCTTTCCTCAGAACGAGAAACAAAGTAAATCATTTGCTGGTGCTCACACAGCTTTCACCGTGAAAATCAAACTGAAGCAGCAAAAACTGTCTTAAATGGTGTTTGCTCTTGTTGTTACAGTAAAAATCCATCAGCTCCGGTAAACTATATAATCACAGTCACTTCTTGGAGATGAACAGGGTTTGGTTTCTAAGCAGTACCTCCTGATTTATTGTCAGTGCCTAAACTAAATCAGACAGAACACTACAGTCGTGTTTACAAAGGCTGACAGGTCATAAAACTGAGCGTTAAACAAACAGAAATTAGCAGGTTACAGTGGACAAGCTTAAATTAACAAGTGGTCTTTAAGTTGTAAACTTGAAGATGAATATCCAAAACACAGATGTACTTTATGTCCCATGTAACTCCCACAATCATCTTTTCAAGCTGTGACAGCAACTTGTAAGATGATAGAAATGTATATTCACAGTAGATCTACACAATGCATGAAATTAAATATGATGGATTACAAAAATAAAGCAACTTTGGAGCAACATCCCCCAAATCTCAGAGTTCACTACATGTTGGTTGTTTCTGTGGAGCTGATTACTTACAAAATTATTAGAGACGTTGCAGCACTGCTTTATTATAAACAAAGCAGGACTGCATTACAAACTGATCATGTGACCCGGTCTTAAAGTGTTAATATTTCACTTTAAATTGTGCTTGCATGGAGCATATTCCAATTTTTCTAACCAAATTAACATAAGTATATTGACACACTGAGTTGTTACATCAGTAATCAAGCTGGCCTCTAATATCTAAATCTGGCCAATAAAAGCCATTCAAAGTTAGGTTTAAACAGTAAGCCTGTATTCTTTAAAAGTGTTTAGATGGGTTCAATGTACTGTTAACATAAATAAATTTAAGATGAGGCTTGGTGTTATTACAGTCATTTTATTGTCTGGATTTAGCTTTAGGAATATCTTTGGTTTTCTGAGTCTGAACAGCAAACTGCCTGCTGTCTGAGGAAAAAAGGACTACTGCTTTGGAAAACTAAAATATATATAATTATTATATAATATAAATTATTAATTAAATTATGTTGAATGGGGAATCTGGAATTCTTAATAGAGCCTTGTTCTACTTCTTCACACCTGGCCAACAACCCAGTAGTTCATTCCTAGTACAGTAAAATAGACAGCATATTGGTGAAACTGCCCATTATTTATAATTACAGGGATGTACATCATAGTTTGGTGCAAGGAGGTAGCCAACAGAGGAAGAAAAGTCACGGGGAGCCTCTTGTAAAGAGATATAGAATCAGCACATCTAGAAACGTAAACTCTCTGGCTTGCAAATTACTGAACATATTCAGATATATTTCATGTGGCTGTTTCTTTTATACTCTACATTTATATTTGTTTTTGTTCAGAAGAATGTATTGTTGAGGATTATGTGCATAGTGTCACTGTGAATCTTTGGAAAAACATTATTATGTTGTCACAAAGATCAGGAGAGGCGCAAGAGCGAAGAAGGGTAAGAAGTGTGACAAGATCATCCACATCCCATCATAATCACTGGGTACACTGTGAGGATGGTCATCAGTGAGCCAAGACAGTTGTGGTGAGTTTGGTGAGAGAAATCAAAGGTGCTGGTATGAGTTTTTTTTTTTTTTTTTTTGTGGTAATGCCAGTTCTAGATTGGGCACCTGCTTGGCACCAGAATCATACTGGTGGAAAAGGAACAACTAGTGTCATCAGAGAACAGGCATTGAATGGAAACTGAAGCAAATAATCAAGGTGCTGGAAGGTACCGGGGGGATGGATGACTACTTATAACAAGGGATCCTGTGATGTCACAGGATACACAGACAGCTGATTGTTACTTAGTCTGGCTAACTAAACATCTGAGCTCCTACAGGATGAACTCTGTGTCTGTAGGTCATGGTAAATGGATTACCTCTACTACTAGTGGGTATTTCCTGGAATAAGAAAGGTGGAATAAGAAAAGCCTTGTTCATGTTTAGGTCCACATTAAACCACAGGAAGGTAAACTGGATCCAGCATACAACTAAAACAAGCCAGCAGGCAGTCAAATCAGATACAGGATGGTAAATGATTTGAATAAAACATGACTATATTGAAAATAAAAACACTATGGATGTGTCACTCATTCTCTGGTAAGCCATGATGGCATTTCTCACTTTACTAAACTCACAACAAAGGTCAATAATTACCACTAAATTAACTATAGAGCTGTAATGGGCTGTTTACATCTTACAGCTTACACTCTTGTGTTTTAATAGCCTAAAGGTGAAATGATAACAGCAAAACAGATTGAATCTTGACATATTATGGCCTTACAAGTTGGCTGACAATTGCAAACATAACTTCCGCAATCAACACACACAGAGCAACACAGCCCTCCTTTGGAGTAATGTTAATGGTCATCTGATCAAGTAATATTCACACACTTTTAACTCTAGAGAAAAAAAGAACTTTAACCCCGGGGTGTCAAACATATGGCCCACAGGCCAGAAGAATCCAGCAAAAGGTCCAGTTGAACCCACAGGATGGCTCTGCTGTGCACATAAGGAGAGCACGCATGGTTTTGGGAATTTACACTGTATTTATTCCAGGAAGCACTGTGAAGAATGGAAAGGAAGTCATGAAAAATGTATCGTGTTATGAAAGTGGTTGTTCATCCAAGTCAGAGGCTTTAATCATGATCAGTTTCAACACATTCTTACTGACAAACTCATTATCCATTTCCTGCCATACCACACCAAAGTAAAGTGGTTAAAGCAAGGAGTCATGCCACTGAGTTTCTCTGAGCATTCGTTTTGTTTTGTTTTTGTAATGACAGCAGACTGACCGAATGTGGGAAAACTCACATGTATTGTTGAAACTGAACTTTTTCAATTTTTCTTAAGACAGCTGAGGTTGTTCATCATCTACTATGGTTCATTAAAAGTGCAAGTTTTCAGAATGTATTTGTCCTTGAAAGGGTAAAATTTCAAAGTGTGTTTTCATAAGTTATTATGCAGTGGTTTCACTGGTCTTGCCCACTTGAGTTCATATTAGATTGTAAGCTGCTGCTGCAGTTTCTGCTGAGACATATCTCTGCTTCAGTTTCTTTTTACTTTTTATCTGACACATATAAAGAGTAATTTTACTCTAAAGATCTAAAGGTGTTTTGGTAAAAAGTAAGTATTGATTATCCTGAGATATAATGGTACTAAATTTCTCACTTTCCTTTGAATTTTCTGTTTTCGCTTTTATTTCTAATTCTGGGTAAAAATGTTCCTTCACAGGACATGCACACTTCATGTGTAGTAATAACTTCAGGCAGTGAGTGTTTTATATTATTGGCCAATATTAATTCTTTTCCATTATCAGCCGATAAATAAAAATTTAAAAAACAAAGAAGAGATGGGAGAAACACCCCTCAACCATGTTACAAGTGTTGACGTTGCATAGTTTGTCCACCAGAGGGCACTCTGCAACTTCCCTGTTGGCAACGCATGTTTGGAATGCCACAAAAACAACAACCGGCAGATCCGATCAGAGTTAGGCAGAGCGTAAACGTGTGATCCATGACTTGTTATGACAATAAAACAAGTTTATTTTTAACCTGCATTGTCATATTATCTTAGTAAGGACTCATAAATAAATACACATAAAAAATGCAAGGGAAATCTGTTTGTTTTGTGTGCCTGAAAGAAAATAAAAATATTGGTTGATATATCAGATTTTTAAATCAAATATTGGTATCGGTATCTGTATCCGTCTTACAATTCCTATATCGAAGGGCCCTAGTTTCCTCCCTCGTAATCTACGGTTTTTTTTTGTTTTTTTTAATGATTCTAGGGCCATTTTCCCCTAGACGTCTTAATGCAACCACAGGAGTCGTCCCCTGCTGACCAAGAGAAAGAATGCAGGTTTAAGTTGGGACCCTGGAAAAAAATTAACAGGGGGCCCGTTCAGCCAGCGTTCATCACCATTATGTTATAATAATCTTAAGTGATGATTCTGAGGAAAGAAAATAAAGTGATATGATGCTTAAAACAGTATAATGTTAATAACATCAATTCAAATTATATTAAAAAATTCCTCAAATTCCATTTTTGAATGTTCTTCTTGAGTACACTGGCTACTTATGTTGTTACATAATGAAAATATACAGTTTTCAGTATCATAAACCCACTAGGCCTACACTACAGATATGGAAAATAAAATAAAATACACACACCACACTGCACATATAACACAATAATCTACATCAGTATACCTTAGTAATTTATAGTACACTTGTCCAAATTTTTTGGCATCTAAATTTCATAACTTAGGATTCATAGCTTGACAGTTAGTTCAGTCGGGCACCGCTTTCATCAGGTAGTAACAAAAAAGTATTGTCCAATTTAGCTGATTTCTCCCTCGAAATCACTGGCTTTAAACTGTCCTATAAAGGAACAGGTAAAACATTACTCTAGAAAAGGCACAGACCATGTTTATTTTGGTAACAATGCCCAAGACCAAGTTAACAGGTTATGAAGTGTTAACACTGTAACTACTAGCTTCTACATTCTTTCAGCCTGCTAGCTATGCTAAAAAGTCAACTACCAGTGTCTAGTGGACTCTGACTCCCAGCTGCGCACTCGACTTGACCACCAGCAGAGCTGGACACGCTAAGCTGCTCTGCTAGCTAAGTTAACTAATATTAAACATCAAAGTAAACAAAATAAATAATGCGTCGGAAGTGGAAGTTACATTCAAATGTCTCTCCCCCACAGTTAAGGCTAGACTATGTAGCAGCATTTAGTTATTTAGCATTATATTTAATCATTATTATCTGCTTAAATCACCACTTGTCTTGGCCCCGCGCCTCAAGCGGTTGCCTGCCTTGCCTGGTGGCAAGTAGCCCTCTGTGTTTGAGGCACTTCTGCAAGGCTTTACTTTTCAGACCAGGAAGCTATGTCCTATGTCCATCTTTAATATACAGTCTGTGGGCAGGACAAGAGGTCTTCTTGTTTGCTCTGAATTCCCCAGACAATTATCTGTTGTGTTCTCACATGGGCACAATTGCACATGGACAGTCAGTGTCTGATCTGACTGCATCTAAAATTTGCATGCTCACATTCACCTCCTTCATGTAAATGTTTGTGGGTGCATTGCATGTATGAAAATGGCATATCACAGAGCATGCAATATAGTTTAGCTAATGTCAATAAACTTTGTTACTGTAAACCTAGAAACTGGTAAGTCTACTACAGGTATGCTACAACATTCATGCGCATATACATACCAAAGCCAACTAACAGGTGTTGATTGGTAGCTGGCTTTTACCCTCCTCCCTCCTGTCTTTCTTTATCATACTTAGTACACTGTACAATTCACCACATGCAGTAAGGCAGGGGTGTCAGACTCATTTCAGTTGATGGGCTGCATAAAGCCCAATTTGAACAATTTGAAGTGGACTGGACCATTAAAATAAATGTATAATAACCTATATTAAAAACACCTCCAAACTGTTATCGTCTTTTAGTGTAAAGAAGTACGTCTGAAAACATTTACATTCAATAAAAAGAGTGACCAGGTGTCCATCTTTATGTGGGACTGCACAGCATTTATATCCCTTGCACACCTGTCCCACAAATTTGGATGTCTCACATTTTGATTGGCTCTACTTTTCGAAAGACAGACACTTTTCTCAAATCTGGCTTTTACTGAATAGCTGTAATGAAAGACTGTTGCCATGGGTCTCCTGTTGGTTAACATGCTGTGTTTTAATGCCTATGCAACCCAAAGATATGGAAGAGAAAGACGCGCCTAATGAAGAGACCTCCAGGCATGACACCAAGGAGACAGGTCTTACTTGGAGCCACCTAGAGGCAAAGGCACAGGACACAGGACTCTGTAGGTCTCTTGCTGATGGCCTAAAGGCTACCTGGGGTGAAGGGCTAAAGAAAGAAGAATGCCAAAGGTGGAAAACTGCAAGTCACCACAAAGTCACAAGCTATGCAGATTTCTGTAAAATATGAAACTGGTGGAAGGTGATTCTCAGAGGTTTTATGTACATGTTTGTCAGTTATTTGCCAGCCTAGCAAAAAAACTGCAGCTCTAAAAGTGATATGCCAGTTGATGACTGCATCTGCACAGAAACCTAGCAATGAAAATAACAGTAAATGACAGTTCTAACAGTTTTGGGGACAAAAGGGAGTAATGAGATTAAGAATACTATACTATAACAAAAATAACCCTCAGTTTTCTTTCATGCTTATTGTATTTGCTTAGTGAAAGAGCTAGAAACATCACACTAAAAGCCTCTTAGCGTTAGCAATGTGGCCCACATTGTCGCACACAAACATAGGTCTACTCTTTGTCCTATCAAAGAACCATGTGTAATTTCACCGATAAGCCTTTTCCACATTCAGTCAATTTACTGTCATAACAAAGAAATACAACTATTTTAACCTAAGGAAGCACACTGGCTTCACTGTTGATACCATACCACAATGACATTGGCAATGTCTATCAGGAAGAAGGCTGCAAAACTGACCTTTAATAAAAAAATAAAAAAATCTGGCTCAGATCAAATTAACAGTTAAGACAACCACTCTCATTAGGTGACAGTACTTGCACCACAATGCTTCCTGGTGCAAAATGCAATGAAAAGGCCACTCTCAGTTTTCACACTTTGCAAAGCTGTCCAGTGGGTCAGACTGGAACCTTTGGCAGGCCAGTCCTGGCTTGCAGGCTTTATGTGTGACACCACTGCATTTAGCCGAAGTTACAGATGAGTAATTTGAAACAATAATTAGCTAGGGTTAAATTATTCTTTCAGTTTTGCTCACTCAGGTTTCAAAAAATTAAGTTCACACTACCTAATCTTTTTAATTACTGTGGGCATCTGTTTTTAATAGTTTATAACTGCCCTATTAACCAGTTATAAAGCTTTATAAATAGTGCCTTGTGAGAAAGTGGCACTTTTGTGCAGGCAAAAGGAAACTAAATGTTGAAAACTGTTTAACTAAATCCACTTCTCCCCTAATATATGACTTCAAAGCTCCCCTCTTTGAACGCTCCACACTTATTTGACTGCGGTTTCAACTATTTGAATCCTCTTTTGACAAGCAAATATTATGCAAGAACAAGGAGGAACACGACGTTTGTTTGAAGCAACGCACTTCGAAAAAAACAAACAAGCCAAATGTATGCCTGTAAGCTGATTTCAATTGATTTTTGTGTCCCTTTAGTCAAGCCTGACACCCCCGGCAGAGTCGCACACTTAGTACGGACCTGTACGGTTGTTCGTGCGATGACGCTTCGGCGTTAACGGTTTATTTTAGCTTCAGTATTTTTCGTACCCCCTTTACGTTTCTCCACCTCTGATGTAACGCACACTTTTGTTTTTATTCGGGAGTATAAGATAGCCTTCTTTGTCAGCTGAGTTTGGGTATTAATGTCCGTTTTTTCCCCTCCCGTATGCCTCTTCTTCGCTCTCTTCACTGTATCTGGTGCCTCTTGTTTCCTCCAGTAACCCATGTCTGTGTGCATCCCGCCTCCCTGCGCTCTCAATAGATGGTGCAAGTCAAAATGTCCAAATCGCCCGTAGACCCTCTGTCTGCTGTGGAAACCGGTTCCCAGTCGCACTATTTCCAGGTAAATCCGCTCACTTTACTCCCCTTCCACGCACATCTCGCTCTGTCCTTACCGAGCAAAGTATTTGTGGAGGAAAATGGTTAATTAGGGTGTCAAATGCTACTTGTTGTTCAATCTGAGGCGTCGGGTTTTGGCAGCGAACTACTTTTTTATTATTTTCACCTCCGCCTTCTGTGAAACTGCAGATCGATGCTCGAGCCGGTGCATCATAAAGTATGTTCGCATATTATGGCTTTAAAACACACACAGACAGACACAATTTAACACCTCCTTGGGTGTCGATACATTTGCTGTCTTGATCTGAACTCGCAGATCAGGCCTTTGCATTGATGCTTTATTATTTATTTCAATGCATTTTCACGCTACGCTTCATCCACTCCAAATGCAGGAAAACCAGCACACACCAGTAACATCGTGGGACTTGTTTGCAGGTTTTGATTTTATTGGTACAAAATGTGCAGGCCATGACTCTACACTCACCTGTAGCCTGAATCTGAAACGCTTTCTGAATGCTCTCCGTTATAGGGGGCCCTCTGCATTACTCAAAACACTATGTGAAGCTAAATCAAGGCAGACCTGAAATGTGTGTGATTCTGGCAGTTACAGCTTGCTTTGGTGCAAAGCAGCTATTTTACACTTAATCTCTATGATTGTTGGCTTTTATTTTGTTAAAATGCCAAAGACAAGCCTTCAAAACCAGCAGTCAGTCAGTCTATGCATCTATTAATAGGTTTATATTTTATATAAATAATCAAAATCTGTAAAATTATTGGTAACTAAAGCTTTTGAATAGAGAGGTAGGTATCACTGCTAGAGAGAGGTTGAACCCTGTTATCTGTCTATCGGCCTACCTATTCTCCCTTTCATCTCTTCACCTGTGTGCATCTCTTTCCTCCTCACAGCTGCCCAGGAAGTTGCCTAAACGCAAGAGCCGCTTCAAACGCTCAGATGGTAGCACGTCCTCTGACACAACATCCAGCTTCATCAAACGGCAGGTAAAAGCTCCATTTGTGCATGGATTGGCTCAGTGCAGGCTCATTATCACACACTGATTATTAGTGGGTGGGAAAAGCTGTAGCTTCTGTGAAAAATGTGGGTCATGGTGTGCTCTAAAGTCGGAATAAAGCTATGAGGGGTTTGAAGTTTGTCATCAGAACAGATGTCTCTGCAGTGTTTGGTTGGCAGTAGTACGACTCCTGCATTTCTTTCAGGTATAAGCTGTTGATGGGGGGGGTGTCAAAAATACATTTGTGGTTCTGTGCTTATTATGTTCATATCCAGTGTGTGACAGTTTCTGCTCTGCATCTTCATCCACAGTGCTTTCTCTTCAGTTGCAGATGTTATTTTGCTCCATAGAGGGCAGCAAAATGCTTGACAGTGGAAATATGTTCAACCAAAATCCCAACACAGCACAGTATTTTTTTTAATTAATGTTTCCAGGTCAGGCATGTGTGGAAGACTCAGATGGAGATTTGGTGTTATTAAAGATGGTATCTGTGATTGGGAAAAAAAGGAGATTCTCCTCATGCTGTTGCTGCGTGGCTGTTGTGAATTTGATGGCGTACAATCAAGACCAGGGGGCCATATTGACTTAGATAAAGTAAGTGAAGGGCTACACGGTGCTGAATTATGTTAAACTCCACTAATTTGGTAGGCAGGGTTTCAAAAAGCAAGAACTTTCTGTTATAAATGGTGTCTTTTTGTGTCAGTATGGTGTATCAGCTTTTCTTTTTTATTAAAAAAATATTTTTACTATGAGCACATGCATGGATAAATGAATAAAGAAATGATAGAAATACATGGCTATAGTGATGAATTAACACAATTTTCTGGTCTCTTACTACTTGTTCAGCTGACTCAAACATTAATATCTTAATTTAGGAAAAAAAATAGGCTTTTTACTATTTATGAACACATAATATACTGATTTATTGTAATGATGCAGTGCAACCGAGACTGCCAGCTCTCTGCAACAATGTCAGATTTGACGTAAGATGTTAAATACACAGCACAAAGCACAGATGTTTAGCAGTTTAGCTGACATCTGTAATGTGTCGGAGTTCATCAGAGAAAAAGTTTGTCTGCACATAATAGTGGAGCGCCCTGTGTTGGAATCAAGTTAAATAACAGTACAAATTTATTTGCAGTCATTTGGCTAGAAACTGAATAACATAAAGCTATCTTTTATTGATGTTTCGGGAGGTTGTTCGGTTTTGCTTTTCAGATGTCGAGGGCCGGGTTCACATGGTCCACGGGCTGGCTGTGGCCCCTAGGCCGTATGTTGCCCATGTATTGCCAAGATGGTTATCATGTATCTCCATGTGCTGTTTCTGAAGATGTCAGTGTGAAACATAGTTGGTGTAGTTTCAGTCCAGCATTGGTGAGAACATGAACTTTGTAAAAAAAAATCTGGTTGCGAGGAGTCAAGATGTACAGCTACAGAGGTCATCTCAAACTGCTAATCTTCATGGTTGCTTCAAAGAGTGCTTCAAAGAGGGAGAGCCAAGAGCTGGGCAGGATTCCCCAATATCCCTTTTTAAAAGGAGACTGGTGTACTAATGACAGAAACTACAAGGTTTTCTCTGTTCCTAGAGTTTCCTATTAGATTTAAGAGAAGCTAAAGCTTGTGATGAGAAAAGAGCACTGAATGGATAAGAACAGATAACAGGGTTAGAAATGATCTTTGTCCCATCTGGCAGTTCATTTAAACTTAAAAAGCAAACATAATGACAATAACAACAGTCGCAGTGTGAAATAGTCAGGTAAATGCTTAGTTAATCAACAGAAACGATTCAGACTCTAAGTAAACACTCCCCCTTTTGAAAATGGCAGGATTTGCAGCTTTCCTGTCATAAATGAGCATAAACTTCTGTTTGAGACAGTGCAGTGGAGGAAGTACTCTGATCACTTACAGAAAAGTAGAAATAGTTTAATGTAGAAATATTTTGTTAACAGTAAAAGTTATGCTTTCATAACCTTTTTATACCATGACTATAAGTACGTAACTAGCAGCACACTTAAAATACCAGTTGCAAGTTCTTACATTTCAGAATAAGTCACGTCATTGCACTTTGCTTTATACACTCCTGGGTGTATTATCAGTGATACTTTTTTTTGTGGATTGTATTTCATTTTAACTGCCAGTCCTGACCTCTCCAACCCCCCTCCCAACAATAAAAATGAAATGTCATAAGCAATAAAACTCACCCTTATCAGAGACATTATAAAGACAGAGACAATGCACTCAAGGAATCCAGAATAAAAATCAGCCAAACAACAGCTGAAACAGGAAACAACAGTCATGTTGTTGTACTCGTGCAGTAGAGATTCACAACAGTTTCAGCTGTGTTGTGGCCTATCTAAAACTTATTAATAAAGATGTAGGTAAGTGTACTTGTTTTTCTCGGCTTACTGCATCCGTCGTCATCGTTCATCTCATAAGCCGTGACAAATAATGGGAGAGTTTCAAACTAAAGTGTACAAATGTATTAATTAAAACAGGCCAAAACCATACTTGGCACCATGAGGTGTGTTAGTCAGTATTATCAGTGTGTCAGCAGTGGGATGAGTGTTTGAATGATGAGTGGAAGGTGTTGTTTAGTATAAAACCTGAGCTAACAAGGCTAAAACAGACCAAATAAGAAGCATGGGGCTGGGAAAATTGTAAATGTTGTAAATGTTCCTGGGAGACTGGCCAGGTGCTCCAGTTACACTGATTAACTCCTCCTACAAACGACCCTTTAAGAGGAAACAGCAGTCAGGTAATCTAATGGCAATGTCTCTTTATTTAATTTTTATTTAAAAAAGTGACAGTTGTGAAAAATGCTTATCAGAGGTTCACAGGAACCAATGTGACAATATGAACCCCCCCCCCCAAAAAAGTCAGTTTACTCTGACATTAAACAGTGACTTTTGTGTGGAAAAAACTGACTTAAACAATAAATCGACCAATCAGCCTTGGAAAGTCAGTTATTTAACTAGATATGCTTCCTGACAAATAGTAACTCAACTCAAATATCAAAGTAGAGCTGATGCTATTAGACTAATAATAAGCAGCAGTATTCATAACAGATTAATTTTTTGAGTTATTCTTAATCAAAAATGCCAAATTTCATCTTTTAAACACTTTTTTTTGTATTATATGATAGTAATCTGCTTCTCCTTAGGTTTTGCAGCTCTATTTTGTGATGTTTTATAGACCAGATGATCATTGGCCAATTAACCTCTTATCTTCCTCTTTAGAGCGCTCTGTTCTGGGTCCAGGCCATATTTTATATATAACCTTATATATTTTGAAGGTTGCCAATGGTACGTTCACTGAAGATGCCATCTGCCATTACTTTAATCAAAATGGATGTAGTATTTTTTGTGTTTCATTTCTGTTCAATCAGATTTGACAAAGCTGAAGTTGAGAATTTTAAGAACAGGGTAGATAACATCAGTGTAACTGACTCACTATTTTATAGCTGTTATTTAGACTTATATTCACAGTGTTAAATGAGTGAAAGTAAGATTGGCAATAAAACTGCACTCTGCACTGAATATAAGCAAAAAGTATTGAAAAAAAACTTCCTTCATCCAAGTGTCTCTCATCCAGAGTCTAAGGTTGTTCATTTTGAACTTTCAGTTTGGCAGCTGTTGCTTACTAAATTTGGAGTAGAAATTTCAAACAATGGCCTATAGGGCTTACATGGTTAATCAGTAGTGAAAATACTTGCTAGTTGCACTACATTGTTATTTAAAAAAAAGCTTCTTTAGTAGATAAAGAAAAACACATTCAAAACTGATGAATATTTTCAAACGGTGTCAATTAAAGTCTTACTTAAATAGTGGAAAGTGTCCATTATAACTTCCCAGTGTCCAAAGTCACGTTCTCAAATGATTAGTTATTCCAACTATGCCAAAAATGTTACTATCGTCTATTACCCCGTCCATCTTCTACCGCATGCCTGGGTCGCGGGGGCAGCATTCTTAGCAGAGATGTGCAGACCCTCCTCTCCCTAGTCACCTCCTCCAGCTCTTCTGGGGGGACACGAAGGCGCTCCCAAACCAGCCATGAGACATAATCTCTCCAGCATGTCCTGGGTCTGCCTCTGGCTCTCCTCCCCATTAGACATGCCCAAAACACCTCACTTAGGAGGTGTCCTAGTCAGATGTCCAAACCACCTCAACTGGCTCCTTTTGATGTGGAGGAGCAGCGAGCTCCTCACCCTTTCTCTAAGACTGACCCTATACACCCTTAGGAGGAAGCAAATTTCCACCGATTATATCCACGATCTTGTTCTTTTGGTCACTACCCACAGCCCGTAGATGTAGAGGAGTGTAGGAACTTAGGTCGACCAGTAAATCGACAGCTTCGCCTTCACCCTCAGCTCTCTCTTCACACGTTTACTGTCTTGTATGATACAAATAACCAGTATGTTCTCAGTTTGAGAGGCTAGAAGCAGCAAATATTTGGAAAAGTAGTTGAAACACTTCAGTAGCCACTTCCTCATTAATCTCCACATTATATTTCACTCATAAGATTTTAAGGACTAAAGGCATAATGTTCCTTTCTTACTAGAATGAATAATCTGCAAACATGAGGCTTAATAAAAAAAATTTTTAAAAACTTGATTTCATGCACAGCACCATTAGCATGAGGAAATGTGGAACAGTGTAACTGAGAGGTGTTAGTGAGAAGAAGAAGAAGCAAAAAAAAGGCTGAGCAGACATCTTCTTCAGGAGGGGACATTAGTTATCACGATCGGGAGGCTTAATGACAATCTCCAGATTCCCCGAGAATATTGCATGGTTTAAAATATTCATGATTCTCATTTTGAAGGCCTCGGGCGATGCAATGTGTGGGTTCAGTGTTCACACGGGCACCTTTTTGGTTTCTTTTCAATCATTACCTTCTCTCTGCACGCACAGCAAGCACCCCGCCTCCTCCTGCTCCCATTGCTGATATGACAAAGTGTTTTATGCAGAAGGAGTAAATTTCACAAACAGAGCAGATAGTTTCTTGTCTGTGATAGGGGTGGGGTGTCTATGGAGGAGCAGTGGAGTATGACTCATTTCTGCAGCAGGATACAATAAGCAGTATGGATGTATGTGTTATATGTAGGACGCGTGGCTTTGAAACTGGAGGAGAAATCTTCAGGGAGTGCATGATAATAACGGCAGTTTCTTCTGTTTCTCCTCCGTTGAATTGGACTGTAATGGAAATGAGTAAGAATGTGATGTAAATTTAAAGAGGTGGTTTGATCAGGTGACGCAAAAGCTGCGTTGGTTGTTGTGTTGTGATGTGATGAGGTAAGAATAGAAAAAGAAGGTGTTGCCGGTGTCTGCTCCAGTGCAGGTTGTAGCGAGGTAAGGTGATGGGACACAGTGCGGTCTGTCTGCATGCAGCATGTAGTTTATAGAGAGGGAGGGACTGGCAGCAGCACCACCACTACATCAACTGAGTAAGTACAAAAGACTTCTAACACAGTCAGATTCTTCTTCTGCCTCTCTCCTCCTGTCTTCCTAACATTCCCTAAAGGATCATATCGCAGCCGCTTCACCTGTCTCTGTTTTCCTTTGTCTTCCTCCTTCACCTTCCTTGTTTCACTCATTTGTTCACCTGTTTGACTTTATGATTGCCTCAGCCACTCTTCACACCTCTTCTGAATGTTGCGATCTATCAGTTTGACATGCAGTATGCCTGATCTTGCCTTTCATATTGATGTAACCGCAGACTGATTTATTGCGAGGTGTTTCAGAGAGCACTGTAGCTTGTGGAACTCGCTGACATTAAATTACGACTGCACAGTTAATCAAACACTTTTTGAAATTAGATATTTGGTTGCTGGATTTCCAAATTGCTGGAGCTTGCAGTTTTTGTTATTTTTTAAATTATTTTTGCTCAGAGGGAAAGGTGTTTCAGCCTCCTGAATAATGTATTCTGCTGCTCTGGATAACCTGCTTTCTGCTAATAAAACCATCGAAATTTGCATTAGCATGGTCTCCCTGCATGTTATCTCTCTCAGAAAAGAAGGAGTCTCTGTATGCGTGTTTATTATTTGTGTTTTTTTTTTTTGTTGTTGTTTTTTTAACATCTGAGCTATTTCACACCTTGTGTATGTATTACTGGGGACCCAAGGAAGTGTGGTGCAGAGTTTGAAATCATTTGGATGAGTGGCTCACGTATTTGGCTACAAGTTGTTTTCTGTTAACCTCACTGCGGCATTAAGCTTAGGATCGGGACCTTTTAATCCAGACCACGCAGAAAATTATTAATGACTAACCTGGTGTTGAGGATGGGCTCATCTCAGACGTTCTCTTGGCTGAAGTTTTGTCTGTTTTCGGCATCTTCTGTCTGCCTTATGATGGCATTTGTCTCTCCCCATCGGGGACCGTCATTTAACCATCATCCTACATCTTCCATGTGCTAATGTGTTTATATTAGCCTAACATAGCTCTGTAGCTAGCCACAAGGTTGCACATCATTCTATGTCAACAAAGAGCCTAACTTCACTAACCCTCCAAAGTCACTGGTCTTTAGTTTTCTGTCTTCATTTATGACATAAAGTTATAGCAGCATGACACATTTCTGTTTTTTTTAGAAATACTTCAGTGTGGTATGTCATCTTTAGATCTCAACTAGCTAGCTAACTTACCGCTGACTTCTAACTCCGCTAAACCTCACGGATGCCTGAGTGTTACACTTTATTTTAACATCTGGAAGAACAGCCACACTGATCATTTTATCAAAGCCGAGAGAATTTGGACTATTTTTAACTCTCAGTGATGCCTCAGTGCTTATTTGCTTTTGGGAACAGAAGGAGCATTTGACCCCTGAAATGTGGCGTTGAAATGTGGCACATGAGGCGTTTAGGGAACATTGTTAAATTGTAAATCTCAGTCTGGGGGAAACACTGCAGTTACATTTTGGGACAGTTAAGAAAAAAACAAAACATGGTTCTCACCACATATGTCTTGATTCTCAATAGTTTCCATTTGATTATTCAGCAACTTCCTCAGTTTGCATTAGCTCTGGTCCTCAGGCTCACTTCAGCTTTTGAGTTTTTTTAGCAGCCACGCAAAAAACACACACACACACACAATCAGTAAGTTCCAGGGTTTCTTTTCAAAGGAGAAAGGTTACGTCTGTGTGTGTCTGACAGCTTTCAGGGCTGATTGCCTGCATGTGAGATGTTTAGGGGACATCTGTAAATTCTGGCTACATAAGATAACCTGGGTTACCCCCTCCCCAATGGGCAGTTCACCTGCTTTTCATAATTTTCAAGGGCAGATGCTGTGGTTTTGTTCACTTAGTATTGCTATAAATTAGTGCAGGGCAGCACCGGTACATCATTCAAAATTTTATACATGATATGAATTTTTAAAATACTGCCATACCGGTGAACAGATAACAAATTAATTGTGGCATTTCAGTGGGTTTTAGTGTATTGTTTTTGCACACATTAATTTTTTTGTAACAATAATAATTGGACATTTACAAAATGACATTGCTCACAAGGTAGCACAACAGTCTGTTAACAGCAGGGAGTGGGTCTATCACTGTATTCAAGAACAGGTAAGACAGATGGAGGATAAAGAAGAGAGAGCAGAGGTGCTTCAAAAATGAGTCGTGATCAAGAAGAAGCTGTGTCTGCAAGGCAAAGAGAGCGTTTTACTCAAGACTAACAGCTGTTTTTATCTGGAGACAGAATAATTTCTACCGCAAAGTTTGGAAGAATTAACTTTGTTGACAGTAAAAAAAAAGTAGCATTACATCTAACCCAAAAGCATAACAGGCAGAAATTTAATTTTTGTTAAGAGAGACCTAGATTAGATCTTTTTTTCCCCCCTCTTTGTTGTGTGGTTTTATTTTATTTATGTTTTATTAATTTTTTATGATGACATTAAAATGTTTTTATGTCCTATACACTCGTGACAGAAGTATGAGCAAATAGAAACCCATTTAAGAGCCCACTCATACAAAAATAATCTTAACAATAATAGTACTATGGTATACTGTGAAAGCACTGTTGTCAGCAAAACAGAAGGCAGGTGTGCATTGTTTTTTGCTGTGCTAGCCACATGGCACCAGGGATGGATTCCAGTCTGCTGATTTCCTGCCCAGGCTTTAAGAGAATGAACAGTACTAACCCATTATTAGATCAAAATTTCAGCTCGTCCAATACTTACTACCAAGGAACTGCAAAACTAAAGACATTCCCATCAGTTTCAGCTGCAGTTTGTGTTTAGTAATCTGTGCTTTCAATGTTCAGGCTAAAAAAGGACATGTGAGTGTTTCACATGGGGATGGAGATGATTTATTGGTCAACTCATAATAACCTTAAGTAGGTGGATCCTATTGGAGAAAATGCCAGTTTTCCAAAGTTTGACATTGCTGCTGGTGATACAGTGTTGTTGAAAACATTAACCTTTATGTGATGACTGTCTGCAGTTTCACATTGAAATCAAACTTAGGAGAGCAAGTGAATGATAAATGATGTCAACCCACGCATGTCAATGGAGGGAAAAGGGGTAAAAATAAATAAATAAATAAATTTTAATTCACTAGGATTAATGTTTTCTTTGAGTATCCAGTCAGTAACCTTGCATGTGATTTTTGAAGGTACTTGCATAAGGTATAAACCCCATTTTTATATTAACAGCAGATCAAATTACTACATATAATATGAAAGAAGTCACTCAGAGGGATGACAGCCCAAATCTTTAGCTTTCTGGTGCAAAACTTCCCTCTCATGTTGTGCAGCTAATACCTAATTAACTGACTACACCACCTTCTCAGGCACCCAGGATATTTAGCAGCTCAAAAGCAAATTTTACTCCTGATAAGACTTACTAACATCAGAAATCAATAATCAACTGTTATTTCTTGTGTTAATGGGGTTGTTCTTCTTTAAAATTGCTCCAGTTATTTTACCCACAATACCATGGCTGAGGAGTTCATTAGTCTTGAGCCAGTGGTAAGGAAATCTCTAGATGTCTTATCAAAAGGAGAAAAAAGAACAGAAGAACAGAACAGTATCACTGAAATCCTCCTAATCAAATTAGTGTGGAAATCCTCTGTTGTTCAGTCCCTAGCCTGTAGGATGACTTAGCCCTCTGAGGACTCGACTAGCTAGATGACACACTTCCCTGTTGGCCCCTCCCTGTGGAGTTGGGGCCATCAGTGTTGCAGTGTGTGAAGAATAATCACAGAAGCAGAGTAGGAAGGAACAGAGTTAAATTTAGTCTGCAGACAGGGACATTAGCAGCAAAAGAAAAAAAACAAGACGTCCTTAGAAAACACAATAAGGATGTTCTTATATTGTTACACTCTGCAATGCAGCTAAGCTTCACCTAATAGACGTTGCTTTTTTGGAGAATTTAACAGTTGGTAAGTTAGAGAGTTGTCCAAACATTATTAACGAATAGCTTTCTGTGTTCTAACATCATTAAAAAGCACTCTGACATAACACCTTTCCTCTGCGCCCACCACCATATTTATTCCGCTTTTATGTCTGTGTGTGTTTGTGAGCGTTCCCACTGAAGACGGGGATGCCGTTAGAGTGAGAAAATTCACATTCATGTCTTTATCAGACTCTAGCGCCGTCCTCCTAATCAGCCAGGTATGCAACTCTCTCCGGTATCTGTGTGTGTGTCTGTCTCATGTGGTCACGGTCCCCCCCC
>VUQI01016077.1:1844-20100 GCA_015106735.1 Paratilapia polleni
CTGTACATGACATGGAAGGCTTTGGGTCCAATTCCAAGATGGTGTTCAGGGACCGGCATGCAAGTGAAGGTAAGGATGTCCCGCTCTGCTGTGCCCTTTTGTAAATTTCCAAACATAGTACACCAGTTGCTTAACTGTACATTCCTAAGGCTATGAAAATTTAAGTTGTTCTAGTAATAGTTTCTCATTTTAAATTAAGACCCTTTCTACTCATTATTGTATGTTACTGTGATGTTTAAGCTTCACTGTACAGAATGAGTTGGAAAGCAGCCTAAGTGTGAGTCCTTCAGATCACACACTAAGACTGAACTTTATAGTAAACTGGGAAACATCTTGAATTGAGGAATGAAGCTTTGCATATTCTTTGTGTCTGGATTCTCAATGAGGCTGAACGAGTCATTTGAAGAATTGTGAGGTTTGAGTTTTATCAATACACCCTGGTCTTTGATGGCACTCAGATCTGTCCCAGTGGCTTTGCTTCACGCTGTCCTGAAATAAGTCGGGCATGTGGAATTTTATATTCTACATTTTTCTTCTTTTTTATACTGAAAAGAATATGTTCAAATATAACCCTTATTAATTGGTTTTTTTTTGTTCTGTTTTGTTTTTTCCCTCAGTGACTGTGACAGACTGTATTTATATATATTTTGTTATTTAATTAAATATAACTGGTTGATGATGGCTGCTTTACCTATTTGCTGAAGTGATGTGAAGTAATAACAATGACTGATATGTAGTTAATACCAAAATATTGTATTTTACATTAAGGGACATGAATTTATTACTCATGAAAAACATGAACTATAATTTAACTATGTTAATTACCAATCTAACTTATTACCAACACTAATTCCTGTTATCCTAAAATAGGCGATATTTGGTGTGCCAGTGAAGACATTAGTATTAGAGATGGTCATCTATACTGTGTGCTATTGATCTTCCCTGCAGTCTAAATCACTCATTAGCCTTTTGGCCCTCATTTGGTTGAGGGACCCATACTGGTCCTCTTTCCTCTACGTCAATCAGTCTCCTCCCATCCCCTTATCTACAATTCCCATTCAAATTGCTCCCACTGGCTGACACAGTAATATGTCTACTTCACTATAATGAATTGTTCATGGGGACAGTAGCGGGGATTTAATGCCATCCCCCATTTATCATCATAGAAAACCAGAAATTTTTCTCTCACTTCCACTCCCTTTTTTCTTTCTTCTCCTCCACTGTGTTGCCGCCATCACAGATAATGGTCGCAATATGAAAGGTAACCAACGGCAGCTTGCTGCATTTTGAGCTCATGAATTGTGGCACGTCCAATCAATGATACTGCAATAACGTGTACTGCACAAAGCCTTGCCAATGCTTGTTGCATGAGTTTTCCACACAAGGGTTATGCTGAATCCAAATGCCTTGGTGGATGACTGATAGTGTGTTTGTAAGATCTTTGGCCTCGAAAGACACAGCACTAAATGACTTGTACGTGACCTGCCTAACCCTAACTAGCCACCCAAGGGAAGGCTCAGTAAAAGAAAATACAGTGACCCCTGCACGCGCTTGCATGAAGCAACACATTAAATTTCTCTCCTGCTTGTTGTTCATTGAAGAAAATCAATGAAGGCTTACAAGATGTTGCCTCCCACTGTCTTTAACCTCTGCTTTCTTGTGTGTAACCTCTGGATCCTGTCTTTGTGAATGAAAAGAAACCTGACTGTCTATATGTTTGCCATTCTCCCTTTTTTAAATGCTTAACAGAATTGTATCAGTGCTCATGCTGCATGCATATTACAGTACTTATTCAACCAGGAATGGTTACTGTTCCTTTAGAAGTCTTGCTTATTTATACTCTTTGCAATCAAATGTAATATGCATTAGTAGCAATATTAGCATCACAGTCTGGCCTTTTAATCCTCTAAAGGTTTACTCACAGAGCTCCCACCGTACTCGTGGGACACGTTTACTGATAATGCCACAGTGTTGATGTGTTTTTACTGACCCTACAATCCAACCACCCTTCCATAATCCCACTTTCCCCTTTACCTCCTATTTCTTCTCTCTCCTGGTTGGCTAGTATCTCGCTCCTGGATGGCTGGGGGTATGGCTTCAGCTTTTTCTTTTAAGTTATTTTTTATGACTGCTTTGATGTATCCTGACTGTGGCATGTATTGAAGCTGCGCATGCAATCTTTCATCCTCCGCTGTCTGTTTCTCTGTCCTTGACTCTCAATCACTGTACTGTACTTTGTAAAAAGGGGTAAAACCAGTGTAACCTTCCTCTGCTGGTTCACGCGGCTGAATCAGCAAACCTCTCTTTATCACTTTTTCTCACTCTCATTGGGTCACATGTCAGTTTGTGTAGTGCTGTCACACACATCAGTTTTTTATTATGATTGGATTCTGCTTATAGAGAACATTGTGTAGTATGGTCAGGGAACATGTTGTGCATTCAGCACACTATATAGATAGATCATTTGACTGAAAGTTGCATTCTGATTGTGCATTAAATCATTCTTTTCTTTCACCAACAGTGTTCTTCATTATATTTTAATGAGAAACTCTGAAAGGCCTGTTCATCGTAGACTGGTCAATCACAGGCTGTGCAGTTTGTATTTCAGCATCTGTTGTATTCTTAGTGTTGTGTTGTGGTTGAACTCACTCCAAAAGTAAGGGCCACTCCATGCTCACTACCATGTCACAGCAATCACAAATGAAGACCAGACTGTTCTCTGATGTCCACTATTCACTACACCTAGTAGATCAACAATAGCCCAGCTATGAAACAAGATGTGGCAACTTCTAATGACAACACCCACCCTGTGTCACTCCCTCTTTCAGGGCCACTGAGCCAGATCAAATCGAGCCTGCTTGGCTCCACCTCGGACTCCAACCTCAACAAGTATAGTACCATCAACAAGATTCCCCTCATCACACTCAACTTCTCAGAGGCCAACAATGATAAGAAGTGCCCCTCTCCTCCATCCTCTGAGAAGACCATCATCGCTCCAAAAGTCAAAGACCGCACTCACAACGTCACAGACAAGGTCACACAGGTAAGAACACAAAAGTCAGTTTAAAGTTTCTGAATGTGAAAGATAATTTGAGTGTATTATCCAATATGTGGGCCTATAATTTAGAACTATTGGCAAAAAAGGATCTGTTGGAACTTTAAAATACTAAATAATAATTCAATAGTGGGTAAATAAGCTTCATTTGGAATTACTGCCTGTTTTTGTCTTGTGTGATTGCCTGTCTCATCTGCATTGGTTTCACTTGTGTCCTGTTAGCGTCTTGTGTATTTATAGTCCTGTATTCCCATTGTTAGTTGACAGTCTGTCTGCTTATGTGTGTCTCCTGGCTGTGTTCATCCCCTGTGTTTGATGCCAGTACTTTTCCTTTGTGGGCTTTTCATATACTGCTTGGGCCATTTTTAGTTTTTGGATTACCTTCTTCCTCTGGATGTGTTTAACCTGCTTTCTGTATTTTTGTGTTTTTCCATAATACTTTTTAAGTAATAATAAGCTTAGAATTAAAGCTTGCTTGTTGTTTGCCATACCTATCCGAGGACTCCTGCATTTGGGTCCTCATTTTGAACATTATAGCAAACTACTATGGACAGTGTAAAGGGAATAAAACAAATCACAAAATCATTGTTTTAATTCTTTATTTAACAAACAAGTACTGTAGTAATTTCAAGGCTCTAACCTACTTGATAAAAACAAATCTGTCGCCCATACACACAAATAGTTGGAAGTAACAGGTAAGACTGCAGTGGTTGAAAACATAAATGAAGCTGGTCACTGTTAATCATGTCTGGTTAACCAAACAATTACATGTCTAGTAATGTAGTGCAACACAGGACTCACATTGGTGTATGTAAGTTGTTTTTTTTTTACCAATTAAGGATGAACTTTTTAGCCCAGTAGTGAGTTATGAGTAATGAGCTTAAATATATTTTATATATATTATATTATAGTTTTATATGTTATTTTTTTCTTAGATAGATAAAATAAACATTGAAGACATGTGGGTTTGTGTTTCTACCACAACTAAGATATTTGACCACAATTAAAGCTCAGAAACTGGCCCAGCAGTGAACCAAAATGCTCTCCCCTGCAGTGTAAAATTATGATTAAAATTCCAAAGAAATCACTGCAAATGTGGTCTTTCTCTCTTTTTTTTAATATTTGTGACATTTTACAATTTAAAAAAGCAGCATTTCATCCCAATCATATGGTGTTATCACTATTGTGTTGGATTCTCCAGGCAACAATCTATGCAGTCTTTGTTATGGATCTGTTTGACTATTACATGTAAATGTTGCATGCAGCTAAAACTAGAAATCAAAAAGCAAACTGAAATGTCCTCTTGGGCTCTTAGTCTGTATTTATTAATAATTCATTCCACCAATCATTTGTTGACAGTCTGTACAGGCTGGAGAAGAGTGAGACATTAGAATTCTATCATAATGTTCATCATAATATCATTTACGATCATCACAAATCAGACTTGGACAGATTGAGCAGTCCATCAGCAAATTGCATGTATGCCCCCACCTGCCCTCAGTTGGCATCAGGATGATTAATTGAAACACAAGGGGTCTGATACGTAAAGCGACAGAGGTGTCTATAACTCGTGGTGGATAACCAAGGATACTCTTACAGCTGCCAGACAATGTCCAGAGCTCAGGCCATATTTCTAGAGTTACGAACAGGGTAAGAGGTCATTCTCACCTTTCCTGCCAGCACTGAGAGGGATCACAAGCAAGACAGGGACTATAAGTTAATGTATTCCTAGGGGTAGGCCAGAGCTGCCCCAAACTACTGATTAGGTCTCAGTTTTGCATTTTGCCAATTAATGGTGTAACGGATAGAGGACACAGAAATTGACCCCTGTCTGCGCTCAAAGCCAATTTCAGCTGCAGGCCTTAGACTGAAGCCAGAGGCAGAGAGAGTGCAGACCACAGCACATTACACCGTCATCTCCCACCAGGACTAAAGTCAAAGAGGGGCTGCTTAATGTGGTTTTAAATGATTTGGGTAACGTGGTAGAATATAAGATCTCAGAAGTAGTTGCTGTGTGAGTGGTAAAGGTTTCACTGATCCCTGGTTTGATTCCAACTGACATTTCATCCTCATATTATTTCTCTTTGCACGTTTCTTACCACCCTGTAGTGTCCCTTAACATGCTGTTTAATGTGTTGTCACAGTGTTATCGTCTCCTTCCTTGTGTTAACATGAATGCCTGGAAATTAGCTGTCAAATGCACCTTTCTGTGGACACCAGGGTCTGCTCAGTACCCTTCCTTCTTGTTCCTTCTAAACCAGAACAAATGGCAATTTACAAACACAGTTGTTTCAATGTTTCAAGTGCTGTTAATCATTAACATGATCATAGAAGCAAACAGATAAATAAACCATGGGAAGATTGCACCCTATCACCGTCCTTCACACTTTAGATGCGTAACCTGTTCTCTAGACACCTGACTGTGAGAACTAAGTGACACAAGATGTCTTGAAAGCAACTCTGAACTCCTCAGAGTTTATCTGAAGCCATGATCAAGGCATCTGAACAGACACACACTCTGCTGGCCTTGGCCGCCTCACAGCTACCGCAGCCAGATGGAGGCTTCACCCAGGAAGCAGGAAAAAGGAAAGCAGACTTGCACCTCACAGGCTGTTTATTACATTTTGAACTTTTCAGTGCACGTGGCTCATGCCCACATGAGGCTCAAATGGCCACATCTTTGCTTTAATATCACAGTTTAAACTTCTAGGGGTTATCTGAAGTTGAATCTTGAATCAAACTTGTGAAGCCACGTGATTAACCAAAGAAACATGAAACAACACTCTGAACACCTATAAATGATATCCCAGTGTGCACTGTACAGACCAAAAAGAACCAGAGAAGAGGTTAGACCTAATGTTCATTTGTGCTTGAAGCCAAGACAAACACGGAACGAGCTTTCCATTAACCCGCGAGAGAGTTCATTTGCACCAAGTGCACATGGCTACAGTAAGCGGGTTAAATAATTAAAATGGAATCATTTATTTAGAAACAGATTGTCTACAGTGCTTTGATCTAGAACTGTCACTCTGATAAATCAACTGACTTCCTCTCAGGCTGAACAAAGGTTTTGGGATCATTTGAGCTGTTGGTGCAAGTACTTTTTGTTCATCCCCAGAACAGTCCTAGGCATTAAGAGTTAAGACAACCTCTTTAAACACCCAGGTTTAATGAAGTGGCAGCTTGATGAATAATAGAACACATTCCCTCTGTCTGTCCTTTGTTTTCTGATCGTTTTCAAAGGTTATCCCATATCAGAGGGTAAACGCGTTTGACCCTCCCCATCACATAGAGGGAAGGGGTTTCTAATAACCAATTCAATTATTAACACCACAGCCTTTTTTGTGCTATACATCATCCTTCTGTTCCCCAGTCCTCCCTTCTCAGTCACAGAGGTTATAAGGGTGACAGGGCAGAGATAGGGGAACAATGAAAAAACTGATGGATGCCAAAATAGTCATTTAAGGTTCTCCCTTTCTGTTTCATTCTCTGGCTCACTCACACAGAGCATCCTAATTGTTTCTCTGCCCTTGCTGCCCTTGTACTTTACCTGGCTCTCTTTCTTTCTCTCTTTTCCTTCTACCTTGGAGCTTCCATAATCAGCAGTGAAAGTGAAAATTTGTAGCTATTGAAGTGTTGAACACTTAGATGAATAGCTTTAGCCTCTGCCTGCACCTATAATTACCTCCAAGTTACTGAGACTCTTATCCGAAATGGCCCATGACGCTGCTTTAATATTGATGTTAAAAGCTATTTGGGTATACAGTATATGGTAACTGCAATAACAGAGATAATTATAGTGACATGCAGGCTTACTGGAATGGATTATACCTCCAGCCTTGATGCAATATTTTGACATGATTATATGCATGCTCTTATTTTTCTGTAGACAATTAATGCATTGTTATTTTATTCTGATTTATCTATTCGGATGCTAAACAACTTCCCAGATATTTTTATTTTACAAGTGATCACGATAAAAACTTTCACTCCCTCAACAGAAGCTGCAATTTTATGAGTTTCTTAAAGCTTACAGGCACTGAAGCAGCCTGCTTAGGCGAAAAAAATGTGTTGTTAAAATTTCAAATTCAAACACTTTTTATCCTTCACTTAACATACAAATGATTTATTTGTGGGAAATCATGCCTCAAGTAATCTTCAAGAATGTCGTATTTGACAGATAATGGTGAACTGCATTAGGGTTCTCCATTATGTACAGCCACATTCCTCATACAGCAACAAACATTGACTTTTGACCTTTACTTGACCTAATCTTCAGTCATGACATATTGTAATTCTACTTACTAGCATACACAACACTGTAAAGCAGCAGACATGTTAATCCCAAATGTAAATGTATTTTCATTTTATTGTATTTAACCCAATTTCCTGAACCACAGAGGATATTTAAGATTGTTCACATCATTCCAACCTCATCTCAAAAGTAGTGTTATATAAAAATACTGTACAATCTAGAATTTCAGCACATCTTTGCTTTGACACAGCCAACATTGAGAACATTCCTTCATAAAGTAGGGAATCAAAGTAGCAAATGATGAGAAGTTCTAACTTCTCAAAAAGTCTCAAAAAATGTTAACCCTACGTTTCCTGTGATGCACCTCAATGCAGTCTTTTTATAGACGTTTCTAAATGTCCATACCCTTGCCTACTCCATAGATAAAGTCAGTGAAGTCCCCATTAAAAGCAAGACTGCAAAAAAATCTGCAGCAAAAAGCACTGAACTACACTTCATCTCCCAAAATGTTGTATTTAAATGCAGAGCAGATAGCAAATGTTAACTTGAGCAAAAGGATTTCTCTGTTAAAATACCTTTGGAGTAAATTTGACAAATTATCTTTGTTCTTCACCAGGTTCTTTCTCTGGGTGCAGACGTGCTTCCTGAGTACAAACTCCAGACACCACGGATAGATAAGTGGACCATCCTTCACTACAGTCCCTTCAAAGCAGTATGGGACTGGCTGATCCTGCTGCTCGTCATCTACACAGCCATTTTCACACCCTACTCTGCTGCCTTCCTCCTCAATGACATAGAGGAGCAGAGGAGGCGGGAGTGCGGCTACTCCTGCTCGCCCCTCAACGTGGTGGATCTGATAGTGGACATTATGTTTATTGTGGACATCCTTATAAACTTTAGGACCACTTACGTCAACTCCAATGAGGAAGTGGTCAGCCACCCGGCCAAGATCGCCATCCACTACTTTAAAGGCTGGTTCCTCATAGACATGGTGGCTGCCATCCCTTTTGACCTGCTTATCTTTGGCTCAGGATCCGATGAGGTGAGGACTTATTCAGTTTATCATTCAATATTACAACCAGGCAAAGTTGGGGATAATGACAGTGATGACCGAATCTCAACTAGCAAATCTGACTACAGTTTTGGATTTTCTTTTACAAGAAAAGCTGTTAAACTCAGAATAAATCACAACTCACTCTATAATGCCCTTTCAGTACATGGGATGCATAACATTGGTGGCTTCTGTTCTGTTCTGTTAAAGTTAAGGTATTGTGACATTCAGAGGCAGAAAGTGATATGTCAATGTTTCTAGATCTGACCTAGTAAGATTCCCATCGAGGCTTGACTGGGGTGCTCATTCCAACATGAAGTGTTCAGATTCATTTAAAGAAGGTCTGAAAGGAGTTTGATGCTTTGTTTTGTTTTGTTTTGGGTTTTTTTAGGGGTTCAAAAAGCAGAATAAAATAACCTGGAAAAAAAAACCTTAACACTTTGAAAGTGTTTTGGAATAGAGCCTAACTACTCTTTTTTTTTTTGTCTCTAACCATTTCTCTGCATGTTTGTCCTTTATATACAAAAGCTCCATAAGGTTTTATTTACAAAAACAGATCATGCTAACATGCTGATCAGTGTGTGGAAGCACACTAACATTTGCTAAGTAGCACTAAACAAAAAGAACAGCTGAGTATAATATGTTTAGAAATTAGGTAATTTGATGATGGTGCTACATAAAAAGTGATCATAAAATTGATCCCACTTTGTCTTGTGGTGAATGTCCATTACTGTGATCCATCTACTCATTGTTGAGGTGTTTCAGTATTAACAGACTGGCATTAATGTTCAAATATCCATGGCCCAAAGGAATACAGGAAAACATGCTCTACATAATTAGAGCAACTGGATTGTTCTGTTTGGTATATCCACTATGAGACTCTTCATAAAAGGGGAAAAGTACAGAACACATTTAACTACACTTATACAGAAGGGGGATGCTTCCAGCAAAATTCGATATTAATACATCACAGGAAAAGAGCTTTTTTCTTTTTCTCTTTTGTTTTGTGACAGGTTAGCAACATTCACCTGAAACAGCTTTGTGAAACCTAAATTGAAGAGACCTTTTTGCATCTCTTGTTAACACTGCAAAGCTGCAGAGCCTCAGTCCTTCCTTGGTTACCCCTCTGCCATGAGGCCACACTTTGAGCAGTCTTGTTTCTGAGCTGTTTTCTGGAATGCTTAGACTCCTAAACCAATCTGATGCTTGGCTGTCACATCTGCTTCCCTCAACTCTCTTTTCATCAGAGCCAGACTGGACAGCCCCAGGCCATCCAAATCTTTTAAAAAGGTCTCAGCCTGCCTAACCAATCTGCGTGCAAAGAAACTGTACGTCTGAGGGAGATGGCGCAGCAAGTTAGCTAATGCTCAGAGAGATTGGTTTAGAGAGTGTAATAGTGAGCAACAAAGGACACAATTATCAGTTATCAGAATACACAAAAATACTTTGTGTGTAAATTGAACATTTTTTTGATTATTTGCAGTCTGAAACTAAATGAAAATTACATACAACCACGTTCATTTAATTTAATAACAGTAAGAACAATATTTATACAATATTTTTGTTGTTTCAGTTATTTTAACGCAAATGCTATATTCTAATAACATCCTGTCCTAAGTGCATGAAACTTCATCTCTGCATCTCCGTGAATATGACATTTGTATGTCATATTACAGCTTCAGCCCCTGTTAAGCATCTGGTGACATAAAAAATAAATCTGTTTAGCATCTCTTTTACCCCAGGAAATCAAAAATTAAATGCTTAAGTACTTGGGCGTACTCGTCAAATTAAATGTTTGCTCCTCCACAATGAAAAATGAGAGTGTTGTGTCTGAAGAGTCTCAGGGATAGTTTGTGATTTTCTGCTGTTACCTTTTTTCTTGGACTTTGTTTGAGTTGTTGAAACAGATCCATCCTTCCTTACATTTTCAAATCAATGTAGTGCACTGAAATGTGCGAAAATTCCAGATGCCAGGATACATGATGTAACCCCCCTGCAGACACACATAAGACATATCCAGGATTGATGTGTGTGTTAAGAGCGAGGGTGCAATGTCAGCCTGTTGGTTTGCCAAGTCTTTATTTACCATTAGGTGTGTTTCTGTGAGGAACTCCATGGCCAGAGGCCACCAGTGAGTGGCGGGTGAAGAAAAAAGAGCAGACAGCTGAGCGACACCACAGCACGATGTACGTCCTCATCATACAACCAGATGACTTGTGCAGTGACAGAATGTGTTCCAGTTACAACGTGTGTCTAAAGCACCCATTGTCAGGATGAAGAGAATGACAAAATGCTGTATTTTTAGCTCCTCCAATCACTAGAAACTGAAAATAACATCCATGTACGCTTTTAGCTCTGGTCTTTAAGGTGTGTTATTTTAACTCTCTGTACAGAGACAGGGACTATTTTTAGACATAATCTCATGCACCTTTGTTGCCTGGAAACCATATCTGACAATATGTTAAGGGGTTCTTTTTTGTGCTGATTTTATTGGGAACATGGCAGGTTGAAATTTCCTGTGAGAGATTCTCTTTTGATTTAGTGTAGGACTTCACTGCAGGCTGGCAAACGGAAAGAAATTATGTGGTGTAGAATTTACCTACACGAGTCGTTTGAACTCCTCCATCATTTTCATATCAATGCTCTGCTGTGATAAGATGAGACGGTTTGCATATTATTTCTGCATTCACATGTATATAATGTTCACATTTGAAGCAATTGCAAATTATGGAGGTTTACTGTGAAAATTTAACCTAAACCACAATTCAAATGTTAGTTACCTTGAATTCTGGGCGGACCACTGTAAACTCTGACTAGGCCAACACTTCTTACCCAAAACATCTGGGTACATGGTTGGTTTCACTTTAATACGATTTTCTTTTTTCATTCAGTAGTCTGGAATACTCAAGAATGAAATCTCTTTCTTTGCCCAGTAATAAATCACCGGAAACATTGTACTTCCACTGTGTCCGGCTATTCTAAGTATGGCAGTTCCACAAAGTTGATCACATTACAGAATCAGTCCCTGTGAAAGAGCCACTTACGCTCACAAATATGAAATTAACCCTTTCAGCTAAAGTGAACCACATGAGCAAATCCTCTTTTTGTTGGCAGATGTTCTGTGAATACTTTCATGCAAGTCAAGTGAGGCATGTGTAATGAATTGTTTCCCCTCTTCACATTCAGACCTTCTCTGTTCTGAGGGTAAAATGTGCATTGTTTTGCCTTTGGTTAAAACAGCAATGCGCTTCAACTCCATTACGCTGTAAAACCTGCAGCAACGACTGTACTAAACAAAGAGAGAGGAGGCAGATTCATTGTAACAGGCAGCCCCCTCAGTCTCGCTGTTGCCCTGCTGCTATTGTGCACACAGGCAGAACAGACAGATTTGTACTTTAAATCCTTCTGCAACTGTTTACTCAGACAGTAATATAGTTGTGGATAATATGTTTGTTCTCTTTCTAGATCACATGAACAAGCAAAACAGTTGAGCAATTGTTAGCTTGTTCTGTGATGTGCACAGCTCTAGCATATAGAGGGAACAGGACCACTTTGAAACTCTGAAAGCAAATGTGCTTTGAGGGACAGACAGTCAGAAGGTTATATCACAACCTTGGTTGACTCTTGGTTTTTAAAAGTGGTCAGGGGAGCCTGCAAAGCCACAGTGGCAGATGGCCAGAGGGATATTTGCTGGATATTTTTTTTTATACAGTTTGTTCCTAATGGGAGCTTTAGCTTCACTTCTCAGCCCCAAACGCCTTCAACTTACTGTAAGCCCAGATTTTAATCAACCTTACACTCTGTGGGCAACATCATACAGCGGGCTCAGTGTCATCTGTGCGGGTCACTCAGAGTCAGTTGCATTACACCTAAGGCAGTGCACGCTCACAGACTGGATAATTTGAGGCTCATCTGTTTCTATATATGATTCATTCACTGTTTGCTGTGTTGTCAGTGAAAGGGCGCACTGCCCGGATGCACTGCAGTGAATGATTGCAGTGATTTAGGGGTGAAATTGGAAGGATGGAGGCTCTTTAATGGAGCCATCAGAAGCAGCCACAGCACTCTTCCTCACCATGATGGAGACACACTCCCCCTCATGAATCATTTGCCTTCAAAAAAAAAATCTCTTCCTGCTTTTAGTGCTTTGAATAATCCATGTCATATTTGCACTCACCTGCACAAGAGGTATAAATAAGCAAGCATGGTTGTGAGGAAGCACAATTCCTGCAGAAGGCTGTAGCTAATGATTTCCCCAAGGATATTAAGATAATTGTCAGGCGTGATAGGGAGTGGTTGGACCTATTAGCATTCTCTCCTATTGTGTTTACCGATTGCTCCACACTAATAGATCAGGACTTGCATCATGGCTGTATGCTGCTCCACTCTCCCCTCACCCAGTCTGTTTTAATTTTGTCAGAAAAGGGGATGGACAGATTAACATGCTTAGAATTAAATGGAGCAGAAGGCAGTTTGTGTACATTGTAATGTATGCACACAAGGCTGTGTGTTTCGATCTGTGTGAATGTCCTGCAGGGCAGTTTAAATGGATTTTCTTCTCACTGACTGGCTTTGAGGCTTCCAAGCTGCTAATATTTCCGTGCTTTTTTTTTTAAGCTAATTTTGCCATAATCATATGCAGTTATAGAAAAGTGCTTCTCCGATTCAGCCAACAGATGAATCATCAAAGCAACCTTCTCTCTCTCATATGACTTTTGGTGTACCAGTCTGTCAAAAAGCCAGATCCATACTGACTTTTATGATTTGTGGAGCCAGAGGCAGCCCTGTCTCAGTCGGTGAAGTTGTGCTGACACTGAAGGATGCTGAGACTGCGAAAGATCGGTTTACAACAGCAGGAATGATCCAGGAAAAAAAGAATTGTGTGTATAGTATAAGCAGGTTTGTAAAAAAGAATTCCTAAGCCACATTTGTTTTTGAGTTTCTAATAATGAGCTGATCATTCTCAAGACCTGAACCCTTGACAAAGAGAGAGTTATTGTTGAGAGTTTTGCAATAAAGGTTTCATTACTGATCACTTAGCCCGCTCATATTTCCAGGCCATCGGTGTTGATGATGTCTGAGGTATACACAAGGTTTGCTTTTGCAACGCTCCTGTGAAGTACATTAGTGAGAGTTGCCTGTAAGCTTAACTAAACAGTGAGTGAAACCAGTCACAAATGGACTAATAGCTATCCATATATTGTGTATAGTTTCATTACATAGTATTTATTAAAGACTTACAAAGATAACTGTCCACAAACCAATTAGTAAACATTATAATGATTTCATTGTTAATACACCCATTTTACTTCCCTGTCAACTTACGATTGATGGTGGTTATTATAAAGTGTTACCCAGTTTTTTGTTTTATCCTATCATTTATTCACGACACAAAAGAGCTGTGTCTGCAAGTGGCACTGAAGATGGTGATAACTTCAATTCAATTCAATTCAGTTTTATTTATATAGCGCCAAATGACAACAACAGTCACCTCAAGGCGCTTTATATTTCAGGGTAAAGACCCTACTTTGCCTCCTTAGTGAATGCATTTCCAAAGTGGTGTTGATCATTTAATGTTTGTGGTGTTGGTTGTTGCGAGGCTCTGATGTTAACCCAAAACGATTCAGTCTTTGCTACAGCAGTGCCAATGATACACGAGTTAAAAGGTTGTGAAAGCCTAGAAGCAGTCACTCCCAACCATTTGGTTTGAGATCTGTTAGAAAAAAAACTGTTTATTCATGTAGATAGCAAATTGAATCCTTATGAGAACATATTGTCTAAAATGTGATACAGCAAAGACTGTAGAAAAGTCCAAAATACATATACAAATCTTCTCAGAATTTTTTCTTTTTTCTTTTAACTTTAATCGGTTCTCAGCTGTAAATTATTGTAGTTAAAATTAGCTTCACCTGAAGCAGCTACAACAATAAAATGCTGCTTATACCCTGATGCATCAGCACTAAAAACCAGAAGTGATATTTAATATGTCAGTCACAGTGGATTACTACAGGATGAGTACCTCGAAATTCAGTCATTTTGCTGACAGTACTCATTTACTTTTATTTGATGAGTACTTCTTCCATCTCTGGAGAAGTCAGATTGTACACTTTCAAATTATTTAGATTGCCAAATGTGGAAGTTTTGCTGAACAAACCAAAAGAAGAAAGCCAGGGCAAAAGATTTGAAATATCAGCTCAAATGTATCAGGGTAACCACTATTCCTGTTTGACATTTAGTTGGCAACAATATACACAGGTTTTGGGCCTATCTGACCAAAGTTGTCATAAATACCATCCATTTGTCTACTTTATTAACCATTTATCCAACCACAGTCATGGGGAGGTGGGGCCTATCCCAGCTGACACAGGACGAGAGGCGGGGTATACAGGCTGCCAGTCCATCACAGGGCCAAACTCATGCATGCTCACACCTGATTTAGAATTACAGATTAAACTAACTTGCATATCTGTGGGCTGTGGGAGGAAACCGGAGAACCCAGAACCTTCTTGCTGTGAGCTGATAGTGCTAGCTGTCAACACTGTGCCTCCCTTGTGACAAATCCCTCCCAATCAAATAGTCTGAGTATAAGCTGGAAGAAGAAAATAGCCAAGACATTAAATGCAGAAGGGCTCGTTATGATTGACTGCACATGCCCAGATTTACCAGCCAATAGAACTAGGAGATGATTGAAGTAAAGCCACAGAAAGCCTGAGGCACAACACAGGAGATATTAGCACATTGTTCCATGTATACATCCACCTGTAGGGCATTTAACAAGCATAGTTTCAAGTGACTGAATCTTGTGTACCCCTTTGTTTTCCAGACCACCACTCTGATTGGTCTGCTAAAGACGGCCCGTCTCCTACGGCTAGTACGAGTGGCCCGTAAGCTGGACCGCTACTCAGAGTATGGTGCTGCAGTCCTCATGCTGCTCATGTGCATCTTTGCACTCATTGCACACTGGTTGGCCTGCATCTGGTACGCAATTGGAAATGTGGAGAAGCCTTACCTGGAGCATAAAATTGGCTGGCTGGACAACCTGGGGGTGTCAATTGGTAATGTCTGGTGGTATTTCCCTGTTCTGTTCTCCGATTTGATGCTGACTGTAAAGGTGGGAAAGAGATGCAAAAATTAATCAGTAATTATTATGTTGCTGTTTATTACAGGGAAAAAATACAACTACAGTGACCCAAGCTCAGGCCCCTCCATCAAAGATAAGTATGTGACAGCACTCTACTTCACCTTCAGCAGTCTGACCAGCGTGGGCTTTGGGAACGTCTCCCCCAACACCAACTCTGAGAAGATCTTCTCCATCTGCGTCATGCTCATTGGATGTGAGTGATAACTGAGTCACAGCAAATATAGACCCAGGGGCGTTAAGAAAGGAAACGTCTTGCACACGGTGTTTCATGTTGCTTCTCTTTTTTCTTTTTTTTACAAATGCAAACACTGAAAGAATTTTAATACGAACTAGTACTATTTACATTTTAAATGAAAGATCCAGTGCATTTTTTAATGAATAAATGCAGTGATAACCTGCTGATATAACACAATTGGAATATAAAGGGTTCACAGTCCATAAAAGTTTTGAAACGTCATCTGGTAGGTCTTTGCTTGAAAAAGTGCCGACACACAGGAAGGTGTTTTATGCATTTCTGGCAGCAACAGCAATACCAGAGGTAGGCATTATGTATATAAAGACACTAAACCACCTGTACTCAGTGGTCACCTCTGTGGGCTTCTCTCCCAGCTCTAATGTACGCCAGCATCTTTGGGAACGTGTCCGCCATCATCCAGAGGTTGTATTCAGGTACGGCCAGGTATCACCTCCAGATGCTACGGGTCAAAGAATTCATCCGCTTCCACCAGATCCCAAACCCACTGAGGCAGAGGCTGGAGGAGTACTTCCAACATGCCTGGACGTACACCAACGGCATTGACATGAATATGGTACGAGAGGGACGGTGTTTGTACTGGTTAAGAACTGTAACAAAATTGGATTTGTTGTTTTTTTTTTTCTTCTGTTGCTTCTTCTCCCCTTTCCAGTTTCATTTGTGTGAGTTTGATGTTTTGAACATCATTTCTGCTGAGTTTCAACTATCCTGTCCTGAAAAATGCTCTTACCACATCAACTTGAAGCTATCTCACTATGTCATTGGCATAGTGCAATGTTTTCATTATGCTGTGCAATGTTTAGCCATAACCAAGTGAATGAAAGCCACAGTTACCGTGTGTGCATACAGTAACTCGGGCTTTTGTCATCATGAACTGCTCATGGTACTTATATAAGTTTGTCTTTTCCATGTCTGCCTCATGTCAAATGGAATGACCCCACCACTCTGGTAAGAGCAGGAGGTACATGTGCTAACACAACTAATGTTTATATGAATGTTCCTCAGTCTTAGAGCTTCATCTAGCTGTGTTTGACATTAGTAGTGGAATGCTTTGTTAGTTTGTCCATAAGAGCACAAATACACTGTGTTAAGTTTTTAATATCCAGTTGTTTCATTAGTGTCCCAGACATGCATGTAATTGGCGGACATATTCTGTTCGTCACGGTTTTGTACAACTTACTGTACATACGCTGACATACAGCTATTCTGTACTGTGGTGATACAACATATCTACTATCGACTTACGCATGCCGTTACTGAAGAAGACACACATACCACTGAATGTTCTTCGCAGGCCCCAGTAACTGTCTCCCACTGGTAGACTTGCATGTGGCCTGCCTTGAAGTTCCTTTTGCATGAAATCTGTATTCAAACACAACCCCATGATATTCATCTGGTACCAGAGAGAGTGATTGAATCATGCCTGTGAGAGTGGGCACAGCCTCGCCGGGCACTGCCAGGTTTCCCTCCCACTGTGGGAGGCTTGGCTGCAAGCTCTGCGGTGGCACCTGCGCTTGCCAAATGTTGTTCAGTCTTTCCTTTCCAAATCTACTGATCAGTTTTTGTTGCGAGCAACAAAAAGCCTATCAGAGCCAGAAATCCCATTCAGGCAACATTTCTTTAGCTGTACTTCTGTCATGAGCACATTATATTTCATGTGTAGATGACAAGAAGAAGAAATGTGTCTTTGTATTTCAGTTGTCCGTTATGTGTACTTGAAGCTCTTTTCCTTGCCTTCCAGTGTCTGAAAATGTATCCCTATTTACAGTCAGTTTAAGTTGTCCCGGGATCATTAGTTGTTTTGTCAGTGGTCACTGTTTTTTTTCTTTAAAGGGTAAGTGTGAAATAAGTTAGTTTTGTGTATCAGAAATGTTAAGTGTAATGTTAAAATGAGTTGTTACAGTTATTTTAATGGTCTCAGAGGCTAACCCATTTGAACCTGTAGGAATGCTTCACCAATCATGACTTCGATATTTTTAAATTGTATTTTTTCCCCTTAACTACATGTAGAGTTTGGGTCAGAATATTGAGAAAAATTTTAACAGACGGTCACAGAGACAAAGCTGAATGTTGTTTCTGCTTTTTTTTGTCTTGCATATACTAAGGTTATCATTCTTAGAGCATTTTTATCATGTCAGTACATAAAGGGAGTGAAACAGAGAGAAGACTTAAACATCAAACCTGTGTTTTGACTTTGTCATTTATCTACAGCTTCGCAGTTTCTAAATGTTGTCTTGTCTCTCGTTTTAAGCTGCTCAGAGATTCACTAACACAGTAAATTGCAGTTATATGTAAAAACACATTGCAGACTATTTCTACTGCGGACAGAAATATATAATAGGTTATAATAGGTATAATAGGTTTTGAGAAGAAGGAAAGAACACAAGTGGCAATTGTATCAAATTTCTCTGGAAAGCCAGTCAATTTGAACTGCAACTTCACCCAAACCCAAAGTCAGCACACACACATAAAAAATACGAAATCACAGCTTATATAATATA
>VUQI01016087.1:4257-24640 GCA_015106735.1 Paratilapia polleni
ATGTTGGTGCAAAAAAAAAAAAAAAAATCTTAACAGTTCTTTGGGAGAACGCTCCAGAAACCGGCTGAACTAACCATGCTTGATGTGAATGCGCCCTAAAAGTCTTTCCCTCTTACCCTGTCATTTTCTTGTTTTTTATACATACATATACTCCCAAGGGGCCGAGCCCTCATAATTAGGGCTGTGTTCAACAGTGTGACACCTCCAGAAGATCCATGGTGACATTTACACGCTCTCAGATATTGTCCCCATCATTTAGAGTCACTCGCAGTGCTGCTGCCTGCTCCCTGTTCCCCTTCCATTCCTCAGGGGTCAGAGATAGTCAGAGGGATGGCTTGTTATCATGACTTTTATTGCAACATATACTAGCATGCTGAGATGTGACACACTGGCTTTGACAAAGAAATAACTATAACTCACCTCTTCTCTTGCAGTGAGTTCATGCCAGAATCCATCAGCAGCCTATCACTGAGGTATTCTCAATGATAATACTGCTGGTGGTTAATTTTTAAGTTGTTTCTTTTAGTGTAAATTGCAATAAATTCCTAAACCGGTTTTGGCCAGAGGGACAGAACTGGCCCACTGACCATCTCTATGTGACCCCAAAAAAGAAGTAAAAGCCAGCATTATGCTAAGGAATCTCTATGCAAATGTCTGCAATGAAGCTGTACTCCTATTTAGATCTGTTCCAACACTATATATTTTATCAGTGACCTTTGCAGTGGTGCCTCAAACAACTGCCAAGATTTAGGATAATTTAAATGTTGGTGTAACATTGAGGTGTTTTTTTTTCCATGTTAGTAATATTTTCATTATAACTGTTTCAGTCCTTTTATCCAATGTGCTGCCCTTTCGCTTACTTTATCTAAGTCATTGTGGCCCTCTGGGAAAAGAAAATGTTGCCCACTCCCACTTTGCTGCATTAGTCCAGTCAACAATAACTGTATGTACTGCCATGAACTTTGGCGCAAATACAGTGGGTTCAGAAAGTATTCAGACCCCCTTCACTGCAAAACACATGAAAGCCCACTTGGAGTTTGTAAAAAAGCACCTGAAGGACTCTCAGACTGTGAGGAACAAGATTCTCTGGTCTGATGAAACCAAGACTGAACTGTTTGGCCTCAATTCTATATATTATGTCTGGAGGAAACCAGGCACCGCTCATCACCTACCCAATACCATCCCAACAGTGAAGCATCGTGGTGGCAGCATCATGCTGTGGGGGTGTTTTTCAGCAGCAGGGACTGGGAGACTGGTCAGGGTTGAGGGAAAACTGAATGGAGCAAAGTACAGAAAACCTGTTCCACAGTGCTCAGGACATCAGACTGGGCTGAAGGTTTACCCTCCAACATGACAGTGACACTAAACACACAGTGAAGACAACACAGGAGTGGCTTAGGGACAACTCTGTGAATGTCCTAGAATGGCCCAGCCAGAGCCCTGATTTGAACCCTATCGAACATCTCTGGAGAGACCTGAAAATGTCTGTCCACCGACATCCAACCTGACTGAGCTTGAGGGGATTTGCAAAGAAGAATCCACCAAATCCACCAATCCAGGTGTGCAAAGCTTGTTGCATCATAATAAAAAAGACTCGAAGCTGTAATTGCTGCCACAGGTGCTTCAACTAAGTACTAAGTAAAAGGTATGAATACTTATGTAAATGTGATATTTCAGTTTTTTCTTTTTAATAAATTTACAAAAAAATCCTAAAATTCTGTTTTCAATTTGTCATTATGGAGTACTGAGTGTAGATTAATGAGAAAAAAAAATTAAATGACTATAGCATCAGGCAGCAACATAACAAAATTGAAAAAAAAAGTGAAGGGGGTCTGAATACTTTCTGAACCCACTGTATGTATGATATCAAGAGCACAAAGCCCGGTGACTCTGGTAATCCTTCCACTTTTAACTGGATTGTTTTAACGTCAGTCAGTTCATCTAATATTTGAAAAAATCAGGTGCAGACATTCATGTTCTCTACCAAATTCATCATCATCAGCTCACCTTTTTAGTTTGGCCATTTCTTCGGTTTATGGCCAAAATCCTGCAAAGCCTCAAGTGTCCTTTGTGTTTAACCAGCAAATGTTCACATAATATTCACATTATTATTATTATTATAGATGCTTCTTTTTATATGAAATTGGCTGACTTTGCCTATTGCCTAGATCTTTTGAAATCCATTAACAGCCTGACAGGTATTCACAACCTTTCCTCTGAAGACCTTGTGGAGCTCTTTAGATCTTGGCACAACGATACCAGACCCTACATGTCAAAACATTAAAAAAAAGATAGGTTCCACCCTTTGGTTCCTAAGTAGGGTCTAATCACTGGCACCTTATCATTTGTTTGGTCCTCTCCTTCAAAGAGAATCAAATGTTTGCTTGTTTAAATCTGTTTAAAAAACAGTACATTTATAAGGGATTCATTTATTGTTCCCCATGACATGTATATTCTTCTCATTCTGGTTTCACTACTGATTCTCATGAAGTTCTGAGAAGGTCTTTCTCAAAACCTTAAAAGTACTATAGTTTTATTTTCAACCTAATTTATATGCAGTGTTTTTTATTTTCAAACCCTACCATATTTCAGATTATTATTTGTTTAAAGTCACTGTAGATTTTTATATAAGTAGGACACTTTTTTTTTGTTTTGTTTTCTTTGTCTTCTCTCTAGGTTTTAGGTTGTACTTTTCCACTGTGCTGTGACCACATATGTACCAATCTACCCTTTGGACACGCACTTCAAAGGAAAAACACTGTGTAGCCAGCAGCAACATTCCTGTTTCATTTGTCAGTGAGACTGATTGTGATTGCACCAGTGAAGGCTACAGTTTCGTGGAGAGTGATTGGCTCGTCCCTAACCCTCTGCTATCCATAAGTCAGTCCTGGTTCCCATAATGAGCCAGTGAAAAAGATGATAGGCGGGTGGGAGGACGTTATTAATCCTCAGTAAGCATGCTGCGTGTCAAATGGCCCTGCTCAGAGATATACAGGGCTATGTTGGGGTCACTCTTCTGTCTCCTCGGGGCGGTTCAGGCCTCGACTCCTTTCACTCTGCCCTGGTCTGGTTAACTGTTTGGGGGGGAGGTGGAGGACCCTGAGAGCCTTAAATCTAACTGATGTCCAATATTAACCGCAGCACAAACAGAACAGTGGTAAACAAAAGGAAGAGTAAACACACTCCCAAGGCCTGGAGGACAAATATGGAAAGTTACATTCACAGCACACAGTTTAGGTGTAGTTAACTTAAATAAAAAAAATTGGGGTTTGTTTGATCTGAAGGGAAACTTTAAGGAGGAATTCTTTTATTTGAAACGTCAGATTAATAGAAAATAGATTCCTTTGCCCAGTCCAGCTGTTGCACTCTGTTACACAAAGCTCAACATGCAAGGAGTAAAGTCACCCATCTTTCCCCAGTGTCCTCCGATCTATGACGTCCCAGTCAGGTCCAGCTGTTTGGACACACAGTCCCATCCCTGTCCCCCCTCGGTGTCCCCCACTTTCCCTTTTGTCTATCCCCCTGAGATGTGTAATCCCTCCTCCAGCACATCATCCACCACAAACCAAGAGGCTCAGCTGCACTGTTGCTCTCTGCTTTTTTAAAAATAGGCTGGGATATCAGCCTGGACAGCTAAGAGACCTGAACGGATCCTGGGGATTGAGGAATGTCTCCGCACTTCCCAGATCCTTCATATCTCTGTGAATCCTCTGAGTAATTGTCTCTGTGTGTTTAGATCCTGTATTACTAGCTGGAGAGAGGATTTTCTGTCCAGATGAGAGAGTGGACTGAGTTGGAGATGAGCTTCACGGCAGGGGGGTTTCTCACCACCTCGGATGGTTACTGCTCCGCCGAGCAGCTCCAGTACTACGGTGAGTCCACAGTCACACGTGAGCTCCTGCTTCTTTCTCTTTGGTTTCTTCATTTGCTTGGCTTTTTACTTTTGCTTCTCCTTTTACTTCTGTTTTCTCTTTCGCTTCTCTGAAAAGAAGCTTTGCATTTATAGAGATATTATGTTTACAATATTAAACACTGACTTTCTTAACCAAACCTCTGGCACGGGACATTAATAAATCTAAATTAACACTTACGTGTATGTGAGTGACGGCAGGAAAAACGGACACTTACTGGTCGTGTCTTATGCGATCTGAATGCGTGAAGGCATTTCATTTGCAAAGAACTTTATAAATTACCAGTCAGTGCTACTGTAAAATAATTCAAGTGATGCTGCGTGATATCAGTGACTTCACTGGCAGGGAGATGTTCCTGCAGAGCATCTTTTGTTGTCTGCCATTTCCTCACTTATCTCTCCATGCAGATACTTTCAGTTTTTTTTCTTACAGGACTTCAGCCTTCATTCCAATACAGTAAAAAGAATTTCATCTGTGGGTGTCACAGAGCTGAAAACGTAGATTTGTAGAGCTCAAAGGGAAGATCATTTTTCAAAGTCAGTCTGTAATCCACAGAACACACTGTCAGTGTTTGTATAGGGATTATTTCCCTATACAGTTTCTATGGACACCGGTCACAGGTTTCTTCTGGTTCATCTGAGCAGATGAAATCCAAACGAAGTGCAAAGTTTTGTACGACAAGCGTTAAGAAAGAAAGCATGGTCACTGCTGTCTCTTCTGTCCTAAATAAATCCCTCATGCTGAATCTACTTAGAGGGTTTCTTTACATTTTTGGACAGTTTAGCATTTTTGTATCTGCTGATCTATAAACTGGATCAACTGCTGACTTGAAATGAAAAATTTAAATGATGAAAGAACACAGTTTTACAATTCATAGCCAATAAAATGAGCATCTACGCTGTGCATCAGACATTAGAGACTTGATGACTCTTTTCAGCTCTTCTACTGCTTCATTACATTTACAGATTTGACACTGTGTATTGACTGGCTTTAAGTAAGCAGGCCATTAATATATTATATTGTTATACACTGATATATGACTGGCTTCTGTGTGCAATGCAACCTCATCTCACTCACTCTGACAGCTGATGAATGAACGCTAAGCCTTTATTTACGGCGTTTGAGAACTCGGTGACATGGAAAAAACAGTACTTGAGGGGGATCAGCCGGCTCGCTGCCTTCGCAGCACGCGGGGAGGCTGAGCGTGCATCGGAGGATCTATTTATACTGACGTGTATCATCAACAAAGTCTCCCTGTTGTCTCCCCTCCTGCCCTTTGGAGAAGAAGGAAGAGGAGGGGGTTGGAGGGGGGAGCTGCGGGGGGTACTTTGCTGGTGTTGTTTGGCTCCCTAGCGTGCGTGGGATGGAAGGGAGGCTGAGGAGTGTTTAGACAGCGTTCAAATGGTTTACAAACAGTGCGAACCACAGCTCTGTCACACAGAGAGAAGGAAAGGACCCCCCCCCCCACCTATCACCGGCTTAGTTGGGTAAAGACAGGAAACATCTGTAGAGAGAATGAAAGAGAGGAGGGGAAATGAAGGAATAAGAAGAGTTAATAAGGAGGCTTTCAACTGATCAGACCAGGGACATTAGCCCACTAAATCTGAGAGGCAGCAGTTCTCTACATGTTCTGTCGTTTATCATCAGAACTGCTCGTAATGTAGGGTCAAAACTTGTCAGGCAGCTTTTGAGGAATCCTCAGTTAAGACTGAAGATTGATGACTGATAAATGGTGACATGACATGCACAGACTCTCTGAGAAGAGACTGACCACATGCAGGATTAAGTTATTCTTTCCCCTCAGGTCACAAAAAGAGATTTGGGTGATAAGAATAGGTTTTACATAATTATGATATAAACTAAAGAATGCTCTGATGAGGTGTAGCTTCTCAGATTTAGATTAAAGGGTTTATTTACCAAGATATCAGTTGAATTACTTCATCAATCAAAGGCTAGCTCTGACAGGTTTAGACATCAGTATCAATTTACTCACAATGTGAAGTCAAGTCTGAAAATGTAACTCAAGTGGGGTCATATCAGCATAGCTGGGATTGTTAGGTTATTATCCGACATGTACAGAAAAGGCTCTCATTCATGCATGCTCCACAAGTCACTGACCTGGTCTTTATCTGTTAACTTGTGAGCTATAGTGGTGCACTTTTTCCCCTTTTCTGTTTCCCTTTATCCCGTCTTTGTTCTAAACTAACCTACCCTGCTGCTCACTCCACGCAATAGGTTTAACACTTGTCAAGCCATACTGAGTGTTTAAAGGCAAGATATTGCAACCTTTGCTGCTTTGATTTAATTTTTGTTTTGCTTCAGAGCTATAAGGACGCCTGTTTTTCTGTCAAAGCTCAAAGACATAATTCAAGCCCTCTCTTATATACGTCTTTATATTTTGCTAGGAAAATGGGAAATAGGTGCAGCAATTTATTGAAATGTGCAAAATGGAAATACAGTAAATAAGGCAAAAACAGAGTTTGTACAATTCTAACAAGCTTGAAAGTCAATATTTGGTATGGCCACCTTTATTCTTTAACACAGCTTGAACTCTGAGGCAGCTTTCTTATAATTTCTTTAAGCAGTCTTCAGGAATAGTTCTCCAGGCTTCTTGAAGGACATTCAAAGCTCTTCTTTGGATGTTGGCTGCCTTTTGTTCTGTTCTCTGTCAAGATGATCCCACACTGCTTCAATAATGTTGAGGTCCGGGCTCTGGGGAGATCGACCCATGACTGACAGTGTTCCATTGTGTGTTTTTCTATCCAGGTATGCTTTTACTGCATTGGCAGTGTATTTGGGATCATTGTTAGTCTGAAAAATGAAGTTGTTACCAATCAGATGCTTTCCAGATGATGGATCAAAATCTGACTGTACTTTTCTGCGTTCATAACTCCATCAATTTTGACATAGACCTCCAACACCACTGGCTGAAATGCAGCCCCAAACCATGACAGAGCCTCCATCATGTTTTACAGATGGCTGTAGACACTCACTGTTGTACCTCTCTCCTGACCTCCTCCACACATATTCACAACAATCTGAACCTAAACTTTCAAATTTGGATTCATCACTCCATAAGACCTGTTGCCACTAATTTTCAGTTCAGTTCTTGTGTAATTTGCCATACCTCAGCCTTTTCTCCCTTTTTCCTTTCCTTAAGAATGACTTCTTGACACACAACACTGGTTCATCCCTTGAGTTAGGTGCTTTTTTTTAATGCTTCAGTGATTCATAGGTCAGTGTTAAGTGGCTTAACAAACAAAAAACATTCCTCTGAAAATGAGTGAAAAAGCAGCCAATGTCCAAAGAAAAACTTCAGAAAGAACTACTGCTCAGGACCACTTTAAAAAAAAAAAAAAAAAAAAAAAAAAAAAAATCAAAAAAAAAATAAAAAAAAAAACAAAATCAAAAAAAAAAAAAAAAAAAAAAAAAAAAAAAAAAAAAAAAAGAAAGTCTGGCTCCTTGGAAGCAAAATATAAAGAAATGAAGGGTGGGTCAAGACTTTTGCACAGTACTTATATACATATACCCATTTTGCACACATCCAAATTGATGTAACAGTACTTCGTAATCTTCATGCAACATGTTTTACCCTTTAAGTCCCCATTTTCTGAAACTCCTGTAGGTTGGGTGGGCTCTCCTTTTAATCAGTGCACAACAGATCCCACAGCAGTCCCAGTCAAACGGTCCAGCTGTACTTTAAGAGGCTGCCAGTGGTCACACATGTTTTCTCAGGAGTCAGTACTTGCAAAACACAAGCGACTGACCCACACTCTGAGATGTTTCAGGTCATCCCAACATTTGCTACATGCTATTACAGAGTGAACGAAGCATCCAGAAAAGGGGATAAAAAAATAATAATAAAACTAAAAAAAAAATCCTAAATGGCACTGGGAGTTCTCAGCTGCATCCTGTTTCAGCAGTCTGAGCAAGTTCACAAGGTCTCACTCTCAGCTTTTTATTGTATCCCTTAAGAGCCATTAAAACAGTCACGTAAAATCACATTCCTGTGACGCTTTTTGCCTTTGACCAGCGTCACTGAGTTTCTTTAAATGCTCATTCATGTTTTAGTCATGCTTCAGTCTGCAGTTTAGATACTGTATAAGTGTGAAACATTTGCATTCTTTATAATACTGATTTTCTTTTTGTGTGGGATATCTGCCATACCTAAAGTGTCAAAAACACATGTTACATCATGGCACTCTGGCACAATTATGTTCATAACAGCTTGATATAATCATCAGAATATCCTAAGTGTGTGTTGTACATCTTTGTGAACCTGGGATGTCAGGGTGCAGCGTACACTGTGTGGTATATCTTGAAAGCATAAATCAAGCATTACTCTGTATTTCACTTAAAACCAAAGGTCTGTCTCTCATTTCCAACTCCCCTTTTGTGGCTCCAGCCAAAAGTCCATTTGTTCCTAATGAAGATAGAAATCCTTTGGATAGGTCACCTACTTATAGTTCAATTTGTAAAAAAAAAAAAAAAGGTTCAGTAATTTGTTACAGCAGCTGGGCACTGTAGTATTTAGCAAATGCTACTCAAGCAGGAATAAATGGCGCATTTCCTGGGGACCATTCTTTAACTGAGGATTAATACAGATTAGCACCAGTGACTGTTTTTTTAAATGTCATGTCTTTTGCTTGAATGATCTTCCAGAGTTTGGTACGATCAAGGGAAAGGAAATCGAATCTGAATGCAAATTTTGCATTAAAAAGTCAGCGGATGCACGTGTTTAGACAGGGTGGGTTTAAATTGCAAAGCCATGTTAAAATTCAGCTGTTCCAGTCATGTTTTTAAAGGGAACCGTATTGTGTTCTGCTCCATATTTTTATTACTGGACTGTCTAAGAGCAGATTTGATTCACAGCTAATAAAAAAAAGAATCTTTATTTATCTTATACTGGCTCTTAGTGCAACCCCTTAGTTCATCATCTGTCTGAAATAAGCCACCCTTACTTTAAGCCATCTTTCTTCTTATTGGTTGCCCCTGGCAAACAGAAGGCGGGGCTGCTCTGCTCACAGGTGGAGCTATGCCTGATTTGACCATATTAGGACATTGCCTCTGACCGACATCATACAGAGCCAATTAAAAACTTTGTCTCTGAACTTTTATCTTCTTCCATTTCAGACATGCTGGCTGACCCACTGGGCTATCCCCTGCAGGACCCTGACCTCCAGCTGCTCCCATACAGCCAACAGCAGTACAGTCCTGCCAACCTGCCCTTCTCCCACTATGGTAACCCGCCCTCCTCCACCCCCTCTCCCTCCTCTTCCTCTTCTTCCTCGCAGCTCTGCCACCCTCCGTACCACTACAGCCCTCACTGCCTGGAGGCTCCTGGCGATCCTAGCCCCGAGCCCCACTGCGGGGGTCTTGCTCAGGGGTTCGGATCAGTAGGACTGCCACTCGGGCGGAGGTCGCGCATGGGGTCGGGAGGGAAGAGCAGAGGTCAGGACGAGCTGTGTGTGGTGTGTGGAGATAAAGCGTCAGGGTATCACTACAACGCTCTTACCTGTGAGGGATGCAAAGGTATTTATTTGATCACTGCGTATTCTTTCATGTCTTTCTATTTTGAAGTGTCAGCGGGGTCTCTTTTTTGCCTTTCGCTGCAGGATTCTTCAGGCGTAGTGTCACTAAGAAGGCTGTGTATCACTGTAAGAGTGGTGGTGGCTGTGAGATGGATATGTACATGAGGAGGAAGTGTCAAGACTGCCGTCTGAGGAAGTGCCGCGCTGTAGGAATGCTGGCTGAGTGTAAGGTTCAAATAAAAGAAACTGACTGATTATTGTAATGTAATCAGGGAAATGATGAGTGGGACTCCTAAAACAATATCTCACTGTTTGTTTAAGTGTTAATATTTTTCTTCTCTCCAGGTCTTTTGACTGATGTGCAGTGCCAGTCCAAACGACTGAGGAAAGGAGGTAAAGGCAGAGGGCAGGAGGAAGAGGAGAACGCCGACAGTAGGAGAGTCAGCTCTACCAGCAGGCTACATGGACAGGTACGACACACATGGGCTGACTCTCTCGGTGCTTGATTGGATGCTTTCCTAGGTTCAAGGTTCAAGATTATTGTCACACTTGGGGTAAATTTGCTCAGCATCGCAGCGAGAATTCCCATAAAACAGTAACAACATTAACGACAGCAATGTCAATAAATTTAAAAAACTCATGCACGAAATTCATAAAGAAGCAAAAGTGCCAGAGTATTGCACAGTAATAATAAAGTGTACTTAAAGCTAGGAAGGAAAGCTGGCAAAAAGTTAATAGACTTACTACTGTAACTGCCTCATGATTAAGGCACTAGATCAGACTATAATTACAGCTGCGTATTTTGTTAAACTAATGTATTGTAGAATAGGGTGATCCTATGCTTGTGATACAATGTTAGCCTTATTCTTTCAGCTGCAACCCCAGTGCTGTTAAAGTGCCTGAGTGTGAGTAAAGACCAAATATAAAAGCATAATTTGAATCTGTAAGGAGACTTACGCAGGCTACAGGGTTTAAGTGCCTTGTTTTAGTTGTATATTGCTCTATTAAGGCTTACAGAACAATCAGATTGCTTTAAAATTGCATGCAGCCAGCGGTAAACAAAACAAAACAAGGAATAGCCTGAAGTTGCTCCTAAGAATCTGTAGTTCTTACTGATGCTTGCTGGGGACAGTCTCTAAATGTATAGCTCCTCTTACTATCTGCACCCTGAGATCTGAGGGAACACCTGGGAAGGGTGACACTATTTTCCTGAGAATTAATAGGTGGTGGCTTTGTATCTGCTGATCTGTTATCTCAATCATAACCTGCTCCAGAGCAGGCTGGGTGTGTAGCATAAGTTACCCCAGATTAAACCTGAAGTTACTTTGCTAAACCTTGAATCCTGCCTCGTAGTGCAGTCCTCTAGTGTCTGTCTACTACGGCAGCTCAAAATCTCCGTGTCGTTAGCCCTCCTGAGGACCTGCCTGCTATGTTTGCATGACTGCAAAGATGAATTCCACCAATCCACAAAGTCATCCACCACCAGCCTGCTGACAATAACAGAATCATCAGCAGACTGTTCATATAATTGCTGTGGTAACCGTCAGTGTACATGATGTCCAAAAGTGTCAGCCTGTCAGTCCGTCACACCACTTTGGGCCACATTTAAATAGCATGGTAGAAGGTTTCTTGGTAAACAGGTGGCATAATCTCAGTGACGTATATTTATTTATAAACTTAGCACTAAAAGTAAGGAAATTTGTGTTTGGTTGATTATTTCTTTGTTGTAACAATAATTTGTTTTGCCAATATGTCTTGTTTCTTCAGACTTCAATCATCCAATCCAATAAACGACACCAAACAAGAGTCAGTAGCAGAGTAAGCTGTTTGGCATTGGCAGAGAAGATTTGGCAAGTTCTTCATTGCCACAACCCACATGCTCAACTCTGCTGCTCAACCCACAAATGCATTTTCCTTACAAATGTGGCACCATTTAAAGGGAAATAAACAGGCTTTCCAATGGTATAAGATTTACTGCCAAGAAGCATTGTTACAACAAAGGAATAATCGACGAAACACAAATTTCCTTACTTTTTGTGCAAAGTATATTTACTCAACAACTGCTGGTTGGATTGCTGTTTGAAATAATGTTTTTTTTTTTTATAACCCAAAGAGGCTGAACTAGTCTAATGATTTTGGCTATCTGAGACTTTTCCTCTACTGCCACCAGGAGGTTCAAACAATCATTAGATGGACTGAAATAAAATGTGTTACAGCCATTCACACCCCCCTCAATATGAACTGTAAAGCTTTTAGGCTCCCCTCACTGTTAATCTAAACCAGATCTAGTCTGCCGTGGGAAGTAACACTGTAATCATGAGTGTTTCTTTTTAATCTGTGTGTTGTGTTGACTTCCATCTGCACCAGGCTTTGTCTGTCAGTTTAACCCGAGAACAGAAATACATCATGGACAGGATGGTGGAGGCCCATCAGCTATACAGAGCTCAGGACAGCAGCAATTTTAGGGTAGGTTACAGTACAAAACCATACATATACATATTGCGAAAAGAGTTTTCTTGTTGTTCTCATGTTTCTTTTTTGCATGCATGTGATCAGGCATTTGAGTGGCCATGTCCAGAAGAAGTGGAGGGCCTTTCTGATGTTGTATCACCCCGCCTACAAAAGCTGCTGCAGTTTGCCAGGACAGTGCCGGGTAATGAAGGGGAAGCTGTCAGCTATTAACTTAAAAAAGGAATAGGATAATATCAGAGCAGAAAAAATTTTAAATTTAAAAGAGATTTAAAAAAAAAAGAAGAAGAAGAAGAAGAAAGCCACTATCTGTTCACAAGCTTCCAGAAAGTTTTCAGAAACTTATTAGCTACTGTGTCTTTTAAAGGGAAAAATCAAATCAACGCATTTTTCTTCTGGCACAAGAGATATTGGTTATAGAAATGTCTGCCTTCTCTTGAATATAATGGAACTAAATGGCACTTGCTGACTGGTGCTCAAAATGCCAAAAAAACAACAACAAAAAAATAAATAAATAAAAAACCCATTTGCAACACTCAGCAACAATGTTACTCTCCAGTAATCATGACCCAGTTTCTTCAGAAAATCCACAGACCTTGTTGTTGGGAGCAGTTTCATGTAGGATCCATTTTCTTTCTTCTTTCTTTCTCCACCAACCAAAAGAAATGTATAGCTAGTTAATCGTACAGCTTAGCTGAGAAGGGAATGGCATTAATGTTTACATCTAGATGCGTGCACTTTGACACCAACAGTAGCAGGCGTTTCCTGCAGTTCTCAGGGTAAACTGGCCAATGTGCTCTTGGGCCAGATCTGCTGGGGCCTGGACAAATTGACAGGTGCTTGAAACCCACTGCACTTTTTTTTTTAACAGTTGAGCGATTTATTTGCAGTAATTATTTTAATTCCTTTGTGTCATTTGTTGGAGTTTATTGTTTAATATACTGTATGTCGTAGATGTGCTAATTCTACATACTATAACCATTGTCTCCAGGGAGGGAAAGTGATGTCAGTTTGAAGTTGTACAAAGTGATTCCTTATTCTGTATTTAAAGAATTAAATAGTAATTAATGATGTTCTCCTCACAGGTTTTGACCTCCTGGATTTCTCAGACCAGATCGCTCTCCTGTCCGTCTCTTCACTGGAGGTCATGTTCCTGCTCTCTGCTCAGCAGTTCTCCCACAACCCAACAAGCCCCAGTCCAGGTGAATAAACCACCAAGAGAGACAGGAAGATGAGGAGACACACAACAATTAACTTGTAGCTACAGTACGAAATAATCTTTCATTTTTCTCTATTCATCAGCCCTGCAGCTTTTCAGTATGTCAACGCACAGCTGTTTCAGAAATGTCGAGTCAAAGGAAAACATCCACAGCAGGACGCTCATCAGTTCAGGTGGGCACACACACACCTTAGTCTGACAGGATGTGGAAAAATTGTTCAGACAATGAATGAAAGAGGCCTTTTCCATTTGCTGGTGTGAACAGAGACCAGTGAGGATCTCTTTGCACCAGTGCTCAACTTCTTCCACAGCATGGCGGCACTGCGGGTGACGGAGGCCGAATACACCCTGCTTACAGCCACAGCTCTGCTCTGCTCAGGTCAGACCAGGAATCTGTTCTCTGCAGTTTAATAATCCAATCAGCTGTCAAGTGAAGACGTGAAAAAGCTCAGTTCAGCTGTAATTCTGAGCTACATGTTTTAGTTTTTTTGTAAATGCAATACTGTGTTGTAAAGCTATCTCTCTCTGTCCCTGTCTGTAGACCGTGCATCCCTGCAGACAACCAGCTGTGTTGAGAAAATGCAGGAACTGATCCTGGACCTGCTGTCCAAGGTGTGTGGGGCCCAAGCTGGGGCAGCGCGAGGAGGAGCGCAGAGATTTGGCCGCCTGCTGGGCAGACTGACGGAGCTGCGAACCCTCCGCCACAACTACCTCCTCCTGACAAGACAACAGTCTGGACACTGACAGCGAGATTGTGTAGCAAATAATGAAAGTCATTAGACATCTCTGGGGAATTTCATGGTTTAACCCCAATTTAAAGACTTACTTTGTACAAACACTGTCTTAGAATGGTTTTGAATTGATATAAATGGGACAGTGTTCGATCAACACCTCGACTAGGGGGAAAAAAACTGACCCACAAGTCTTTGTCTTCTCCTTTCAGTCCTGAAGTCATTTAGCCTCTAACAGGACTGAAATGAACTTGTGGGCTGGTTCTTTCATCAAAGAAACTTTTATAGATCTTTTATATTTGTATACACTTAACATTCACATTTAACAGTACGTTTCACTTTGCTGAATGATGTTAAAATAAAGCATAAAATGAAGCCTGTGTCCTAACTGGAGTCCATCAACAAAGATCATGCCAGTTAACTCCTGGACAGACTTCCTGCATCCTGGCCTGTTAGACATTTAAATAATTTTTCTAATCAATGTAGACTCACTGGACACTATTAGGTGCACCTTGCTAGTACCAGATTGGACCACCTTTTGCTTTCAGAACCGTCTTAGTTCTTTGTGGCGCAGATTCAACAAGTTGCTGGAAACACTCCTCAAAGATTTTGGTCCATATTGACATGATAGCTGCAGATTTGTCAGCTGCACATCCATGTTGCCAGTCTCCCATTCCACCACATCCCAAAGATGCTCTACTGGATTGAGTTCTGGTGACTGTGGAGGCCATTTGAGTACAGTGAACTCATTGTCATGTTCGAGAAACCAGTTTGTGATGGTTTGAGCTTTGTGACATGGGGCGTTATCCTGGTGGAAGCAGCCATCACAAGATGGGTACACTGTGGTCATAAAGGGATGGACATGGTCAGCAACAATACTCAGGTAGGCTGTGGTGTTTAAATGATGCTCAGTTGGTACTAAGGGGCCCAAAGTGTGCCAAGAAAATATCCTCCACACCAGCAACCTGAAATGTTGATATAAAGCAGGATGGATCCATACTTTCATTTAGTTTATGCCAATTCTGACCCTACCATCTGAATGTCGCAGCAGAAATCGAGACTCATCAGACCAGGGAACATTTTTCCAATCTTCTATTCTCCAATTCTGGTGAGACCATGCAAATTGTAGCCTCAGTTTCCTGTTCTTAGCTGACAGGAGTGGCACCTGGTGTGGTCTTCTGCTGTTGTAGCCCATCTGCTTTAAGGTTTGATGTGCTGTGTGTTCAGAGATAATCTTCTGCATACCTTGGTTGTAATGAGTGGTTATTTGAGTTACTGTTCGGGGCATTCTTTGTAAACCCTAGAGTTGGTTGTGTGGGAAAATCCCAGCAGATCAGCAGTTTCTGAAATACTCAGACCAGCGCGTCTGGCACCAACAACCATGCCACATTCAAAGTCACTTAAATCACCTTTCTTCCCCGTTCTGACGCTCGGTTTGAAATTCAGCAGGTCGTCTTGACCATGTCTACATACCCGAATGCATCAAGTTCCCGCCATGTGATTGGCTGGTTAGATAATTGCAATAACAAGCCGTTGAACAGATGTACCTAACAAAGTGGCAAGTGATTGTATTATTGATTGATTTTAAATACGAAAAAGACAAAACTCCAGGTAAGTATCCCAAAATTTTCCTTTTTTTTCCTTCTTTTTTTTTAATCTAGAATTTATTTCCCAAAATGAGGAAATACCTGTTACAGACAAAATATTTGGTGAGCAGGTAAAATATGCAGGTAGTACAAGCTTATGAGGGTGTATTTTTCCATTTGATAAAATGGGGCACTATTTATTTACTAATAAATAGAATCCTTTTTTTTATGGTGCTGGTTGGTCTGAAGTAAAAATCACCATAAACTAAACATGTGATGTCATTCATTAAAAATGTTGGCTGCATGGTTTTAAAACCTCACTCCGTTTGTTTTAAATAAGATTTTTCTCAACTTTAACCAATATAGCTTTATTTCTATAATTCTGTCTTCCATAAATAAATTATTTCTCTCCGTATCAAAAAGAGAATCCAAATATAAAGAACAACGGCTCATTGTGTTGTATGCTCAGAATGTACGCACACATACACGCACACAACACAGTTGAAATTACATCGAAGACAAGCTAAGTAAACTGCAAGTCAGGAATTATTAAATCTCCACAAATATACAGAGCCTCGCTTTGTCCCTTGTGGGTTGATTGAAATACGCATTTCAAAACGGCAACATTAAATTAAATTCAGTTTGATAATACACTTACATATGTACACAAAGTGTGCCTTTATAATATACAAGTGTCTCTGTAAAAGATTAAAATGTAAAAAGCTATTGTATAAAAGATGGCAGTGATCCATTCATTAGTCTTCTGCAGCTCATATAAATATATCAAATCTCTTCTCTGACTATTTGATTCCTTGGCAGCAGTAGAATTTATACAAAATAGACGGGAATTCTTTTACATCAACACATCCACCTCGATACACCCCTGAATGGGGAATTTACTGCAGCAACATGGGACCTAAACGTAACTTCATTCACATCTGGAGTTCCACCTCCTCAACAATGACACAAAGGCAAACACCACCGCTCTGTGTGTCAGAAACTAGTGGTTTGGTAATGAACTACAGTCCATGACTCTGTGCTGCCACGGCAACTGCTTCAGACCACAGTGTGAATACAAATTTGACTGGCAGCAGGAATCGGCCCACCAGCTGCTTTAAGACCAAAGAGAAATGCATAGTGGCTGACTGTGGGTGTTCACACAGGCCTTCTACAGGTAGTTGGAGGCCACAAAGCCGTGGCTGTGGCTGACCCGGCTCTGGTGAATCATGGCGCGGTCATACGCCACCTGGACAGATTTGCGGATGCTGGACTTGCGGCCTTCCATAATGCGCAGCTTGTCAGCCGTGTCATCTACGCCCAAGGGTGTCACCTTGTCACGCGGAAGCCACTGCCTACGATACCAATGACAGAGATTTAGATTATTATTAGAGCCTTTTAACAAGAATGATGATTCTTACTTTAACTGCTTTTTAAATGTTTATACGATTTGCTTGAAAAATTAAAATAGATAAGTTTTTATCTACATACATTTTTTAAATTAATTGAAGACAACTTTCCACCATTTGCCTTTTCATCACATGATACACCTGTCGTAATTGTGTCAGTCAAGTATTTGGTTTCATTGACCAAATACTTCTGACGTCCATGTGGCATGAGGAGCATTGGTTAACATCAGCATCAAGTTACCATGTCCGCTTGTTGTCAAAGAAAAGCACCAGGTAAAGCTTCTCATTGGTCTCCTCCTGCCTCTGCTCCCCCAGAGAGAGGACATCTTTGGGTGGGACAGGGATGGGCACCCCATTGTGCAGCAGGCCCTCCTCGGGAATCTCTGGGTCTATGATCTATGATAAACACAGTCCAACAGGGTATTTAGAGCGACATGAGTATGAGTATATCTAATATGAGTTGAAGGTTCATATTGGATAACAACATTAGGTAAGATAAGCAATTACCAGAGCAGGATATGAGGGATATCCCCGACACTTGGCCCAAACCAGGTCTAGAGGTTCCAGCTCCGTCTCATCCTCAGATGCTTGGCTACCGTTGCCTGTAAAACAACAGCGACATTCAAATGATTTTAATGACTAAGAAAATTAAAAGGACAGAAACGCAACTTGGCTTCAAGAGAACTTGGGGAATAGGAGGGAAAAAAGTACCAGTGTAATCCGAGTCTCCGTTGACTATCTCCAGAAAGGGAACTTTGGAAAGAGCCGGTTTACCGAGGCTACGTTTGGGTGGCGAGTTGCTGTAAGACAGTGTATTATATTGTCAGTAGACTGTCAGCTGTTACCAAAACAGAACAGTGAGAACAACAGATACACCATGTCTTACATTTCTTTGTGGAGGACTGGGCAAGAGCTGAACTCTGAGTCAGACCCGCCATCTTTGTGCCTGTTAAAGCCATTGGTCAGTCCTGAAAGCAAAAGAGAAAAATCAGAACAGCAGCAGATCAAAGTACAGGAGCAGGAAAAAAACTCAGAAAACATGACATCTAAACAGAATTTATCTTTGTTTTACCAATCAGGTAGACTGAAGAAAGCAAAAACAAGTTCCTATGGTGCGATCAGACAGCACTTTTCATTTCCTCCCTACAACTTTGACATGTAAAATATGTAATTAGTCTCACGTTATTAAACTGACGTGATAAACACAGAAGGTAAACATAAAAAAATTAAATTAACAGCAAGTTAAAGACTGTTCCATGCTGAAAGCTATAATATACCTACACCTAAAATTACTGACTTGTACTTCCTTCCACTTGTTTGCTGTCTGATTTTCATTCTTTGCAGCAGTCTGTTGGTAGCTAATAACAAATGTACAGCAAGCACATTCCAGACAGTGTTCAGCACGTGATCCCATCCTAGGGAGTCTTTAGTAGTCATTTCTCCTCTCTGAGCAGAACACTTTAAACTTAACATCAGTAACTAAGTAAAGTTTCTCACCACTTTCCAGTGTATGATTTGGTGTCTTCTCTGGCTCACTATCTGAGCACATGTCTCGACTGGAGGTCCATAATTCATTAAGGTTGGGGGGCCCTGGGCTCTTCTGTGGGGTCCTGCATGGAGTGGACAATGGTGTGGAAGATGGGGTGCTGGCTGTGGAATTGAGTGCTGAAGAGTTGTTACTTGTATTCTCGTCCTGCGGTCCCTTCCCATTCAGCAAAGGATTGTCTCTCGCTCTGAACAGTTTGGCTCCATTTTTTGCTTTCTTAAATAATATGGAGGTTCGTCGCCCGACTCCCCCAGTCGTGGGCCTTGAGGGGACGCTGACTTCTGGCAGGCCATTGGTCATCACCTGCCCTTCACTGTGCAAACTGAGAGGTGGTGATGCTGACTGCTCCTGTGCATTAGTGCAATGAATGTTCTCTGTGGCACTGTTTGAGAGGTCACCGTCCATCTTAAGGCGTTTGCAGGGGTAGCTGGGGGACTGGGGCTCCCCTGTGATAGGCCGCAGAGTGGGAGGCTCCAGAGGTGCATCCCCCTGACGTGGAGGAGGAGCTGGCCCTGTAGGTTCCAGTGTCGGGGGCGAAGCAGATTTCAGGTCTTCTGAAAGGAGATGCGATAAATGAAACTCCAATTCACTCTGCATTTGTTTTGAATGAATGTCCACTTAGTATGTAGTGTGATGCGGTGGTGCAGTGTTCACACAGGAAAATGGTGTCACTTTGTAATGATTTACACTTCACTCCAACACTCTAACCAAATCCCAAAGGGAGTTGAGGTATTCTGTAGATATGGAGGACCTTTTCAAGACAAGTGAACAATTACTTTGCTCTCACAACTGTACACCAGCAACATGGTAGCATGGCAGTATTTTGTATTTTTTTTTTTTTTAAACTCAAATAACAGGTGTTCTGCTGCCGTCTTCTATGGTGACAAGAGACTGACTAGACTAGTCTTTAGTCAGAAGTGGGATGATATGGCATGACTGTATGTGGCCAATGGAGAGTGGTGAGTCCATGAGAGTGATGTATAAAAGAGGTGCAGACATAGAGTTCACTGGGAGAGAGGAGTTGTGAGGCAGCCATGGCTAACGAGACTCTGTGGGCCCCTACTTACTAGACTGGAGACAGTGGGGTGGTTGGGGTTGGTGCGTGGGGGGGACCCTGGCTCAATTACCTGAGGACAATGTTCCGTTAGCTCATGTTCACAACTGGTCTCATTGAAAAAAAGTGTCTTTTTTAAAAGGTTCATGCATTGGCAATTTCATATTATCAGTGCTTTTCATTACCCACCTTTGTCTGAAGACATAAGGTCGTTATCTGCCTTGGCGTCTTTGTCGTCGTCTTCCTCATCTTGGTCATCCTCGTCGTCTTCTTTGAGATGTCCATTGTGTAGGCTGTGGCGATGGGATTGGCCCTGCTTGCCTGCCCGGATGTTGTTGATCTCCCGACGAAGCAGGCGGATTCGTCGAGTTCGGGCACCACTGCATCGCATGGACGTGACAAAGTCCAGCTTTTCTAGCAGCTCCTTCAGTTGTTCTTCCACTGTCATATGTAGCCGATTATCTGGATCCAGCACGCTGTCAACTGAACACAGCAGGGAGTTAGGCTAACAGCGAAGCGGGCATAAATGATTCACTGTAGTATAACTGTGGGCTCGTCTTCTCAAAGAACTCTTAAGTCTAAAAAATTCTCCTACCTGTCTGGAGTGTTATTTGTATTTAATTTTTTATTATTTAGTTTATTTAGTGTGGACAATGCACAATACATGTATTTTACTAGATATAAGTAAAAGCTCATTTTCATCTGTAGTCCCTGGATGGAGACCAGGGTCTACGATTTGCTCATATATTAGTCCATTAGAACAGACTATAAAATGTATGAAAAGTTCATTAAGTCATCTGTGTCTCCAGCCTCATCTTCACCTCCATCAGCCAACTTGTAGACTGTATAAAAATAAATAAATTCACAGTTTTAAGGTAGAATGTTTTCCTCAACCCATGACTTGATGTTGTGAATCAGTTAACGCACCTT
>VUQI01016091.1:2261-12590 GCA_015106735.1 Paratilapia polleni
TAAAAAAAAAAAAAAAAAAAAAATTTTTAAAAACCCCCCCCCCCCCAAGATTAAAAAGGAAAAAAAAATGGCTGCCACAGGAATCCTGCTTTGAGTGAGTCATCACTTTCATTAGACAATCTTCGTTCAGTCTCATCGCGAGCTCCTCCGCGCAGCCTCCCTGCATCCTAACGGGAGCATCACTGCGCACCGAACAGAGCACCGACACAGATACCGACGCAGAGAGCGGACGACACCTCCGTCAGCCGACATATGAAGGCTTTATTTCCCGGATCAGCGACGAGTTTTCGGTGATTCTCCTCTCTACCGTCGCTTCTCTATGGATGTGAAGTAAAAGCGGGCGGTAGTCAGTCGGTGTCCTCTCCATCTCTGCGCTCTTTCTACCCGCTCAGGACCGCATCCTGCCCCGATCCACAAAATGGCGGACATCATCGAGCTGGGACCCGCCTACGGTGAGATCCAGGCCCTTTCTGCTTCATTTCCTTTTCATTTAATGTCGAATTAGCTGTGTTTAAATGCCCCCAGTCTCATTTTATTAGGATGCTATGGTGTATCAGGGTGAAATGCCCTGTGACACCTTGAACAGATGCCCGCACCAGGCCAGAAGGCCATATTTTAATTTATTCAAGCCGTTTTCTTTATTTTTAGCTGTTAAAATGGGGTGTTTTCCCGAGAATGGCCTTAGTTATTTGTGTTCAGTTGATTAAATCAGACAAAACCGCAAATTTTTGGACTCCAGACATGTTTGAATGGATGGTGTTGGGGTGGGGTGGGGGTATGAATGTGCTTTTATTTGTAATTTTATTGCCAGAAAAAAAGAAAAATATGAAAAGGGCGCGTGGTGTTTGAAACAAGGCCTCGTGCGTGTCTTTACATCAGCGTGATGCGGTGGCAAATAAAAATAACATCACCCCGCACGGTTGTTGGAAACAGGGCGTTCTCGCAGCGCTCCCACGCACAGTCTGCCTCGCGCTCGTGCGTGTGTGCGCGCGCCCGTCGGGGTGTGTATGGGTGACGTCATGTCTGTACTCTCCGTGGAAAAAAAAATCTTGCTTAAATCATTTTTATCATAATTTTTAAGAGGATATTTGACCATATTTGTTTACTGAAAGTAATAAATAAAGTAGCACTTTGTAAACTGTGGTTTTTACATGGAAACGGCTATTTAAAACACTCACTATCTAGACTCTGCCACGCCTGCATTTAACACACACACACAACACACGTGTATGGTCGGGGCCTGCAGCCTATCCCAGCTGCCATAGGGTGAGAGGCGAGGTACACCCCGGACAGGTCGCCAGTCTGCAGGGCTAACACAGAGAGACAGACAACCATTGACACTCACATCTACGGCCAGTTTAGACTCACCGATTAACCTAACCCCACTAACTGCATGTCTTTGGACTGTGGGAGGAAGCCGGAGTACCCGGGAGAACCCACGCAGACATGGGGAGAACATGCAAACTCCACACAGAAAGGTCTGACTGTTTATATACTGGTTGATAACTTTTGTTAATCAATTGGCTCAAAGTGCTGGTATCAGACGGAGGACCTGCAAATAAGCAGAATAGGTGCACTTTAAAAAGATATGTGTAGACTTCCTGATTGATCCACTTTATTATTCAGGAGCTAATTGATCCATGTACTGAAACTGATCAGCTGAGGTTATTGATCAGTTCAGGACAGCTCTGATTAGAAATGATTATTTTGGTGTGAAAAGAGTAAAAAGCTTCCAATGATTTTGAAAACAAAATAATCAGGACAAAAGCATTCAGAGCTCTGTTTTTGAATGGTATTTTAAATCAAACACACCCCTTTCTTTTACAGTGGTGCATTTTTGACCGTTTATAAAAGCTCAGAGTCATTTAGTTTAGTTCAGCTCAAGCTGAAATGACTAATAGATTAATCTAGAACAATGGTGTGAAACATAGGGCCCGCCAAAGGGTCCAATCCAGCCCACTGAGTGGCTTTGCAGAGTGCAAAAACTGCAAAGAATGAAGTCCATAAATTTTGGACGTTTCACTGTGTTTTGTGTTGCAAGTCCTTAATAATGGACCATGTCATGAGAGTGTTTGTCTGAGTTTCATCTGAGCCAAATGTCTGAATCATTGTCAGTTTTGCAGCCTTCTTACTGACAAAGACCCACACTACACAAAGTGTGATAAGCTGAAGAAGAAACCGTACTGATGGGTTTCCTTAATTTGCTCCTTAATTTACTACAGTAGTGTTTCATAGACATCAAATGTTGTTCATCATCAGCTTTATAAATTTAAAGTTCTTCACCTTAAAAGAAAGGGGAACAACTTTGAGGTTTTATGGTTTAATGGTTTTAGAGGTCTGACCCACTTAAGATCAAATAGAGCTAAATGTGGCCCACAAGCTAAAATGAGTTTGACACGCCTTATCTACAAGAAGTAAAAGGTTCCTGCAGGGGAACCTGTGGAGGGGTCCACAAGCTGCAAGCTGTCTGTAGCTGCCTTTAGGTCTGGATCACCAAGGGTGTCCTGCCCAGTCCAGTTTTGGCACTCCACAAACGAGGTGTCAGTTGTTTATTAACTTCTGCTCTCCATCTCGTTCCCCGTGGCTACCATACAGGTCTCCTGAGGCGATCGAGACCGCTGCTCCATCTGCACCCTAAGGCTGTGAGGCAGCAGGGACCTGCAGTCAAAAACTCCCATTTATTATTTTTCATTTGAATTATATTCAAAGGCCAACTAAATCCCCTGTAAAAAGACATGTTTTTTAATGTTCAGTAAATGCATTATGTTTTAGTTAATGAATAATCATGTTAAATAATAATGGTTACAATTATTGACCAAAAGATTTTGATTATGTTTTTTGTCACAGTCAGACAGCCCTAAACTAATGCATCTCATGCAGCACTGACTTCCTATTGTCTCTCCTCCAGTCAATGAGTAGCTGGATGTGATGAATTACAGCTACTTTACCTGAGTGTAATCAATCAGTTGCTTTGAACCAGACAACGGTCAGAATCGACAGACTTTACAGATGATGGCACATTTAAATGTTTACCATTTCATTCCTCTTACACTTTGAGATGTCTCATCTGGTAAGAATAAACCAAGTTACTACATTCTTAGTGTTGTTGGAGCAGATCAGAAACTGTGGGTTTCTCCTCAATGTGAGCACAGCTCTGTGTGTGTGTGTGTGTGTGTGTGTGTGTGTGTGTGTTTGCGTTGCCAGGCAGCGAGCTCAGCTGCTTTCAGCTCTTTCCAAAACATGACATCATCTGATGGAGTCTGAATGAAAAGGCGACACAAGCAGGAAGGAGGATTTTCAGGACTTTAACTCTGCAGCTTTTGCAGTTTGATCAGTGACGTGTTGCTGTGTCTGTCTGATAATTTAATGACGCACAGCAAAACTCATTTACAACATACGTACAGCTTATAGTTCATTTCATCTTATCAAAGTGCTGCATTTAAAACCAGAAAATAATTCACTTGCACCCGGCACACGTCAAACATACACGTGAATTTAAAAAAAGCTGCAGGGAGGTTTTCATTCTGCTTCCAAACATCGGATACAGTCTGCTGTTCTAGATGGACTCTAGATGTTCATATAGACACTGCATGAAGATGTAAATGCTACACCAGGGTTTGTCATTGGGATGGGACGATCACTGGCCTGGCCTATTCACCGTGCATGCCTTTTTCTGTTTATCGCCATTGTTATTTATTCTAATCTGACTTAAACATATGCCGATTTGGCTCTGACACAGGCTGTCTCTATCTGCACTCTGTGGTCTACGGCAGTGTGCGGCCTACAGAGGAATCTGATTGGTTACACATCACAATTTAAAGCCTATGGGCACCAAACAAAGTAGCTCATTCAGTCTAGCTCTGGTGGGTCAGAGTTCAGGTAGCAGATATTGCTGAAGTTGCAATAAACAGCAACTTGTTAGATTTTACTAATGACTTGATTAAGTTCCTCACTTTTTCATATTTCTATTTCATTAAGCTGCTTTTGTGTAATTTTTTACCTTTCTGAGTTATTTTGTTCTGTGATTTTGTCTTTATTTTATTAAGCTATGTTGGAGTTCACGTTTCGGCTGCTGTGAAAGAATAAATTACCAACTTTTGGGATAAATAAAGCTCATCTTATCTAATCTTCAGGGCAGGCTAATGCTACAGCAAACAGGGTTGCTCTCAGGCAATCTGAAGTAGCAGTAATGTGTAAAGTAAGGTCAGCCAGCTGTTCTGCTCTGCTCTGACAGACAGACGTGGCTCCCTAACACAGAAACAAATCCTATATAAACTGAACAAGAAGCCATCAGCACAAATGGGGAAGAAGGTTCACAGTGGCTAAGGCTACACTAGCGGCCCACAGACTACCTGAAAACACTAATCTAAACTTAAACTAAGAGTTTAAGATTAAGTGTTAGAACACTTTATGGGACTGGATCCTATCCCAGCTGTCATAGAGTGAGAGGTGGGGTACACTCTGTCAGCTTTCACAAAACAGCAGAAACCACAAGCTCCCTGCAGCTTTTCAAAAAAACAGATTTTTAAATTTGAAAAGTTTTTTCTCACACAGAAATGAGTTGCTTGGATTAGACATTTACTAACTGCATTAGGGATCTTCATCTGGGGACGCTTTCTGATCAACCTGCTCACTAGGCCACACCGTGTGTGTGTGTGTGTGTGTGTGTAGCATTAATGTGTCCTCGTGGGACAGATCTGGACAACAATACTCTTCTGTATCGAGCAAACAAAGACCTCCACAAACTCCTCCTCTCCTGCTCCTCCTCCTTTTGCCCTCTGACTCCTCCTCCACCCAGTCCTCGCATGTTTATAATGGGTCCCCTGGGACATGCACAGTGACTTCACTGTGGTGTTACTGTTTTTAAATATGCGGTCACCGAGAGCCCTGCCTTAACTGTTATAGGACAGCGCTGCAATCTGTGCTTCGTTTCATTCATTTAAAGTGCAGTCCAGTGGCCTTATGGTCACATGAAGGATGCAGCACCTCTGCTGCTTAGATTTGGATTATATGGAAGGGAGACACTGAATCGCTGCAGGACTGAAGTGAAGTTAAACATCTTGGTGCTTCCCACACACAGACTTGAATTGGGCGAGCTGTCCAGGTATATTTGGTTACTCATTTTAGCATTTTTATTTATTTCGTTTGTCATCCCTCTAAGAGGACCCGTTTTTGTTTTCTTTTCAGTTTGACCTTTGAGTGTTTGGTATTTTTTTCTTCTGAGCAGGTTCCTCCAGAGTCTCGCCACTCTTCAAAAACAAGAGGGTTATCTAGCGAGAAACTCTTAGTTTTGCATGGAGAGCGTGCCAGTTTCCATCCAGATGCTCTGTTCATGTTGTGCAGGGGATGGCAGAGATTTCTGGGTGCTCACTTCAGACAGACAGGGTTAGAAATACTGACATTTGGCTAAATGCACTAAATGAATGTTTAATGTTGTTTGACTTACTTCTCTCCCTCTCTCAGCCATGTCTCCGGTGCTGGCAGGCTTCCTGGGAGCTGGTGTTCTGGTTTTGGTCGTAGTGGTTCTGGTTCTGCTCTGGTCCTTCTGTCAGCGTCGTTACCTCCGTATCTCTGGGCGCTACAAGCTGCATGGCGACCGTTACTGCGATGCAGAAGACCCGCCCTACAAGTTCATCCACATGCTAAAGGGGATCAGCATCTACCCAGAATCCCTCAGCAGCAGCAAGAGGATCGTGCGCGGCATCCGACGTGCCGATCGTTCCGACCGTGACGGAGAGCGAGGCTGCAACACAACGGGCACCGCCGGGAGGGGGATGGTCCTGGTGGATGCCGAGAACAACATCCTGGATGTTCCAGGCCAGCTGCAGATGAGTCACCTGGTCCCACCTGCTGGGTCAGGCCCCGCTCCCAGCCAGGCTCGGCTGGAGCGGGCATTACCGGTCCGTGCTGACTACTGTTGCCTTGACAGCAGCTCAGCCAGCAGCAGCCAGACCAGCAGCAAGACGGCATCCCCATTTACCCCCGCCTCTACTGAGCCGGAGCCAGAGCCCAGCCTGGGGTCCATCAGCCTCACCGTTGACTACAACTTCCCCAAGAAGGCCCTGGTGGTGACCATCGTTGGGGCCCGGGGCCTCCCTGCTATGGACGAGCAGGCAGGTAGCTCGGACCCCTACGTGAAGATGACCATTCTGCCCGAGAAGAAGCACCGCGTCAAGACCCGTGTCCTGAGGAAGACCCTGGACCCGCTGTTTGACGAGACCTTCACCTTCTACGGTGTGGCCTACAGCTCGCTGCCTGAGCTCACCCTGCACTTCCTGGTCCTGAGCTTCGACCGCTTTGCCCGGGATGATGTCATCGGGGAGGCAGTGGTGCCACTGAAGGGTGTGGACCCAAGCACGGGCCGGGTCCACCTGAGCCAGCAGATCACCAAGAGGAACATGCAGGTGAGCAAGGCTTTGGTTTTCCATAATAACTAAAAATTCTTCAAGGATAATTTTGCCTTTTTATAACCGGCTCAAGTTTTTTAAGCTTTGTCTGGAATTTCTCGTAGCTGTAGTAATCCAAACCTGAAGCAGCTTTACGAAATTGAGGTGGATATTTAGTGACACCCCCTGCTCTGTTGTTGATAATATAATCAGTGTCATCTGAGTCATTTTTATTCAATTACAATTTTTAATAAAATAATAAATATTTAATTTTTGGAGAAAAAAAATCCACCAAATGATTGAACGTAAATATTTCATGAAGAAGAGTCATCAGTCCTCACAGGAAATTATTTCAGACATTTCACACAAGGCTGGACCTAACAGTTACTTTGTATCACAGTTTTTCCAACCAAAGCTCTTGAAACTGGCACCAAAGGAAAATCACGAGTGACAAAATGATAAGAATTTAGATTAAAAACAGAATCAGCAGCACGTCTCTGTTTCCCAGCAGTCAGCTCTCCTCTCATCCACAGTTATATCTCACACAGACGCTGGATCAGCCAGCTAAGCTGCATTATTTTGGTTTAGCCTGCATCCGAACTTCTAATATAACCCTAGATCAGCTCTGGAAGAGCTCTCTGTTACAGTCTAGAGTTTGCTCCCAGTATCTGAGGAACTTTATTTCTAATATAAAAAAGGAAATCCCTGTATGTTTAGAGGAAGCATCATCTAATGATGTTGCTATTGCAGCTAATGTTACACCTTCTCTCGTACTCTCTGCACTCACATAGTACTTTAATACAGCCAAATTCACAATAAACACACACTTTCCTATTTTTGTTGTCAGACACCTTTGCTGCATGAAATAGTGACACAAACGCCACCCATAAAGACTTTTGTCCATTTGTCTTCACTGCTAAAGTTCTGATTTTATAACAAACAAGTCATCTGACAGATTCACTGTTCACAGTTAAAGCCGATTATTATCGGTTATAGTCACATCTTAAATGGTCATTCCGAGAGAAAGAAGTCACACAAGGCTAAAGCTTCCTGTTAGTGGTTCCACTGATGCTTTGTGGTTGACAGCACTTCAGAGGTTATGTTGGTTATGTACGTGACCTTGTTTTTGGCGTGCCAACTTTCTGGGAGCAGGAAATGAGCTAAAACAGAGCGTTATGCATAGAGGGCGAAAGCACAGCAATATACAGTAAGAAATGCACATTAAAGAATGCAAAGCAGTTCTAGCAGTCCCCCAAAATGCTATTACGAGCCTGTGAAGGGACAGTTCGCCTAAATGTCTTCAGCTGACAAGTTACTCAAAAACCTGATTTAGATGTCAGAACTTTACCACTGAGATGTGCACCACACTCAGTTACCTTTGATTTTCACCCCATGACTCATGTATGAAACTGATAGTGATTTTTTTTAACAATCTTTGACACAGCTGGACCACAGCTGACTGTGTTTTATCATGCAGGATTTGTGTGTAATCTAATAATATCTACAGATAACAGGAAATGCAGACTCGTGCTTACTGCCAGCCCATTCTGTGCCAGGAAGAAGCCCCTCTTAATAAGTGCTGATTATGTGATTCAGTTTGTTGTTAGATCAGAGAAATAAAGATAATTCTGGAGTTTTTACTGAATTAAAGTGTATTTCATCAGGTCAGCAGAAATCACAACTGACTGTGTTCATGTGCAGCTGGTGTGACTCAGTGTGCACACACTCCTCTGCCTGTTGTCATCCTGATGCTGCTGTTTGCTCTGTGCGTTACGATGGCAGCCGGCTGGTCAGATAATCAGAAGTCAGTCTCTGTCAGTGACAGACGCCCTGTTGTTCTGTCTTTATCACGTTAACCTTGGATTCTCAAACATGTCAGCACTGAATGTCTTCTTGTCCTGCAGAGAAAAAGCAGCTTAGTTTGTCTTGGCCCAGAAAGACCTAAATCACAACCTTAAAACTGACAAAACTGATCAAACAAGAAAGATCAAAATAAAACAAGCCAATAGATGAGCTCCAGCAGCCATGATAATGATGACTCCTGGAGGCAAGTTAGTGAGGTGACGCTAACTTCGTTGCAATTATTGAGTTCCATCTTTCGTGTTTTCAGTGTGAGACTCGTGGAGAGCTGCTGGCATCTCTGTCCTACCAGCCGGTGTCTCATCGCCTCAGCGTGGTCGTCCTGAAGGCTCGACACCTCCCCAAGATGGACATCACCGGCCTGTCAGCCAGTGAGTAGAATCAGGAACAGGACAGGATCTGTGAGCACAGGAAAACACTCAGGATCCAGTTTTTCGAGGCACACACAATACAGTGTATAAAATCCTAATCAAAGATGGAGGCTTTTATTGTTGCATGTGAAGGTGTTTGAGATTGTGGAGGAGTTATAACATTCCTGTCCTTGTAAAACAAGTCTAAATTACTCCAAATCTGCTTGTTAGCTGAGCCACCAAAATACTTGCTCAGTGTGTGGCCAAATGTATGCAGTGTCTTTACACATGCAGTACATTTGATATATTTACCTTCTAGTTCTGTTTTTCTTGGTTTGGGCCTTTTAGGTCCAATACAGTAAAGTATGCCCTCTGTCAGTTCTAAGATTTCCAAACAATTTGAAGTCCATCATTCTGCAGTGAGAAAGATTATTCACAAGTGGAAAACATTCAAGACAGCTGCCAATCTTCCCAGGAGTGGACATCCCAGCAAATTCACCCCAAGGTCAGACCGTGCAAAGCCCAGAGAAACTGCAAAAAACCCAAGAGCTCCATCTCAGACTCTGCAGGCCTCAGTTAGTGTGTAAATGTTAAAGTTCATGACAGAACAATTAGAAAAAGACTGAACAAGTATGGCTTGTCTGGAGGAGTTACCAGGAGAAAGCCTCTTCTCTCTAAAAAGAACATGGCAGCACAGCTTAGGTTTGCAAAGCTGCATCTGAACAAACCACAAGACTTCTGGAACAATGTCCTTTGGACAGATGAGACCAAAGTGGAGATGTTTGTCCACAATGCACAGCACCACGTTTGCAGAAAACCAAACGCAGCATATCAGCACAAACACCTCATACCAACTGTCAGCACGGTGGTGGAGGGCTGATGATCCGAGCTTGTTTTGCAGCCACAGACCTGGGCACCTTGCAGCTACTGAGTCGACCATGTGACTCCTCTGTATACCAAAGTATTCTAGAGTGAAATGTGAGGCCATCTGTCTGACAGCTAAAGCTTGGCCCAAATTGGTGCTGCAATGGCCCAGTCAAAGTCCAGACCTCAGCCCGACTGAAATCCTGTGGTGAGACCTTAAGAGAGCTGTGCGTAAACGAATGCCTGCAAACCTCATGAACTGAAGAAGCATAAAGAAGAGTTCCACAAAATTCCTCCACAGTGATATGAGTCATATAGAAAATGATGTCAATGAATAGTAATAATGAAGTCAAATAACCTAATCATTTTGTCTTCGCTAAATATGAAAACTTGATCACAAATCTTTCCTCTTCTGTCCTCAGACCCCTATGTGAAGGTGAATGTCTTCTACGGCCGTAAGCGCATTGCCAAGAAGAAGACCCACGTGAAGAAGTGCACACTGAACCCGGTCTTCAACGAGTCCTTCATCTACGACATCCCTCCCGAGCTTCTGCCCGAGATCTCCGTGGAGTTCCTAGTAGTCGACTTCGACCGGACCACCAAGAACGAGGTCCTGGGTCGCCTCCTGCTCGGCCTTCACAGCCCCACCCCCTCCGGAGCCTCCCACTGGAGGGAGGTGTGCGAAAACCCCCGCCGGCAGATCTCCAAATGGCACAACCTGAGCGAGTACTGAGGGAGGAGGACCGCCAGAAACCAGCTGACACCACCAACCGGCTGGGACTCCACCAGTGAACGCCACTGGGAAATAAAAACTCAGTGTACAGCACATTCACACACACACACACACACACACGCGTGCGCACACACAC
>VUQI01016098.1:2327-15085 GCA_015106735.1 Paratilapia polleni
TGTTTAAAAGGGCAAAAAAAAAAAAAAAAAAAAATCAGTGTTTTATGTGCTTTGTCCCTGGTCTCTCTCTTTCTCCCCTCTGGCTTGCTCCGTCACTCATTAACCATCTTATTCTGCTCACAGTCTTGTTTGAACTTTTGAACGGACAGCAAATATAAATGGTCCATTCACAAAGTGTCATTTTTCATTATACAGCATCAACAGCTGCACATAAGTTACACCTCATGCAGCCACCCTTGTTTGCAGTGCATTTCTAGAAGAGTTCAGTGATGGTATTAGGGCACTGACTGTTACAGGTGGGTCTCTCATTGTAACATCTTGAACAAGTCTTGTTTGTAAATCAGTAAGGACATTTTTGCTGCTCCACTTTGTAGTCTGGAAGGACTGCGGTGAGTGTACTCTCACTGTTTTCTTTAGCAGCACCTCACTGCCATGTATTCCCCCGCTGTCTTGTATGGTACTTGTCTGTACAGTACTGTAAATACTATCCAGATTGTAAATAAACATCATGTGCTAGTTGCTACTTTGGCTCATCTCTTTTTTTTTCTTATTGCCAGTTGGTTGCCAGCATTGTCCAAGTTCCCACAGTATTTTTTTTTGGGGGGGGGGCATACACGCCATCTGCTGTTCATTCTTAGTAATCTTAGTCTTTGGTAGAACTAACATTTGTCTCACTTGTCATCTGCCATGTAAATGTTCTTGAGGTAACACCCATGTGTTTCAGCCTGTGAACATGATACAACCATGACCTTATTCTCGAAATGGCTGAGAGGTCAGGTGGAAGGCCACGGAGGCCAGAGTGGAGTATACATTTCTTCCATTTTGTAAAAAATGGTCTCAGTACAAAGACGTGTTTTACTTGGTATTTCGATTTTTAGTTGTTAATGTATAGCCAGGCATTGTGTGGCTGTTTTCCTTTGCTGTACCAGGAGCCATGAGAGGGGGATTACTGTCTGAGAGTGACTTTTAAATATCTACCAAAAGGTGTTGCTTTGGTATATTAAGTGATTTGAAATCAAGGGATGTAGCCTAGAGGAGAAAAACTCTTTGAGGTAAGTACTTTTATTTTCCCAACTTAGGCCTATAACACAGTCGTGATGTAAAAGGTTTGGATGTATTTGATGCCGGCACAGACGATAGCATTATCTAGATTATTTTTTCCCCCCTCTACACTTTAAGGAGTATGGAAACTAAACACAGTAGCCAGGACAGGATGAAGCAGAGGAAAGCAACAACAGTGGATTACCGTCTGCTAGAGTTTCGGGGAGTTTAAATCAGGGTCCAGGCTACCTGCTGCTGTCAGTCATTGGCACTGGGGGAAAGCCCACACTGGATGAGTAAGAAAATACCACAGAAGCCAAAGAATAGGGACAAAAGATTTAAGACTAGCTGCACATTTTGTGCAAAATGAATCCATTTTTTTTCTAAAATATAATTGTGAGTGCATATTAGAAAGGTGCACTGCAACCTGAAGTTTGCTCTGTCATACTTTATAAAGTGATTTCATCATAGTGAATATGTCACTGAGGATACATTTAAAGTATTACTGTATTTTAGGCCTTTGTACAATATGAAGTCATAACTTAATTCTGGGCCTGATGAGCTGTGGAAAGCAGCTGTCACAGTGGTTGTTGTGGAAAACAGTCTGCTGCAAGCTCAGTCAATCTTTCAACCCAATCATAAGCAGATTAAGTGGATTTTATTATTCACTACAACAACTGCAAATGAATGATACCTATCAAGAGAGGAGGACAGACTGAACTGCCTTTTTGTCAACTTACCTACAGTCTGATTAAAGAAATAATTTTATGTTTTTGTTCAGAGATCAAAGTTGGTTTTAATTTTATAAATAAATAGAAGATTGGGGAAGCTGTGTGTGTGTCTTTGTCACCACTGAAAATGTGGAAAATCCCAGAGTGCAACCTGGATTCTGTTGCTGGTAATGCAATGATGGGGACTGGATTTCTGCTGTAGTGTCCAATGAAGTCTTGGTGCTAATTACCTTCACATTTAACCTGGCACATCTTGAGCAGTGATAAGCTGAGACAAAATTTAATTAGGTACAGATAGAGGTGGCAAGAAATTGATTTGCGGGCCTCAAATTTGCACATGCAAGAAAGTCTCAAACAAGTGAACAACAAGAAGTGAGCAAGTGGAGGTGTGGTTCTTTTGCAGCGTTGTTAAGTCTTCAAGTCATGAATAATCATATATGGGACACCTTTTTCTGAATTTTAGGTTGCCTGTGAATCTAAAGCCTGACTCCAGAGTGACTCCAGTCCCAGTCATGCCACCCAAAATCACACAAAATCAAGGATCAATGACTTCAACTATCCAAGAACAAAAATGCCCAGAAAATGCATGGATTTTCCATCCAGCCATCCATCCATCCATCCATCCATCCATCCATTTTCTGCCACTTATCCAGGTTCGGGTCACGGGGGCAGCAGTCTAAGCAGAGAAGCCCAGACTTCCCAGGGAGAGAGAAGTCTGGGCTTCTCTGCCTGGACTTTGGCAAACAAATTAAATGATAGACACTCAAGATCCTTAGACAAACCAAGGTATATCACAGCATCTGGAAGCGTTTTTAGAGGCTGGCCTAAATAAGAGTGAAATGAGTCAAAGGCAGGGCCTATGATGAGGTCATGTCAAAAATGTGCATTTTTCCATCAGAACTAGGTGTTTTGGTGGGATTTGCAGGCATATCACAAATTTCAGCTGAAACAGTTTAAATTATTCATGGTAGAAATTTGTGTCACAGTATTTTGGGGCATAATATTATATAAAATTAAAGTCTTTAGATGTGGCTCCTTTTTGGGCAGTAAGACACTACAGAGATATATAAAAATAAAAAATCCATATTTACAAAAGGATCTGTTTTCCTGTGTGTAAAATACCTTGAAAACTTTTTAAAACATCGATGTGGGCAGATATATTTTACAGAAAACACATTTTGTAGACTCTTTGGGGTCTGTTCTTAGTAAATACATGCATAACTAAATAAACGTGTGTGTGTGTGTGCGTGTAGTGGTGGTGAGGGGCTCTAAATACAGGTAAGACCAGGAAAAACTGAATTTAAAAAAAGTAATAATAGGTAAATTCGTATGCTAAAACCTTTTTGTGGCCCGTGTCACATAAAACTGTCTACATAAACTCATACAAAAACACATAAAAATACTTAAAGCGTCCGCTCTGGGCATGTAAAACACATTTATAGCTAGTATGAGTTGTTTACGACTTGTGTCCGTATTGTGGTCTGCAGCCTGCAGCAGCAGCAGCCCAGCAGAGGCCAGGCCAGTCTGCTCTCCTTCCTCCACCTCACCAACAGGCTATCTCCTATCTCCACAGCAAATGACAGGTCTATTTTGGAAAGGAGGCTGCGCCAAAATAGGCACGTCAGCTATTTGGCATCATGAAGCACCAGAGAAGAAAGAAAAAGTAAGTCTACTCAACCGCCCACTGCAGGAGACTGGGGGATGTTTCACTATCCTGGATTTACAACCATTTTGAAAGATATTTGAGCTCTAAGAAGACTTTTTTTTTTTCCTCCTGTGGAGCCTGTGGAGAGGGCCATCATCCGGAAATCTTGAAGGTCTATTTGACTGTTCAGCCCACATGATTCAGCGCCTGAATTTCCCGAGCGGCTGAAGACTCAAGGTGAAAAAGTGATGAGAACAATTAACAGATTTTCTTATAGTAAACTCTACACTGAAACTTGACCGAAGTTAGTAATTTTTTTTTTTTTTTGTTCATTTGAACTTAATTTTCAGTAGTTAGTTAACGCTCTAATTTTTCACCTGTGACTATTACAGTGGCTGCTTTGAGTTAATTAGCTAGCTACAACATCCATTTTACGTTATTTAAATGTAATTTCAAACTTGTAAAAATTTTCAGAACTTTTTACAAGCTAGAAAATGTTAAATTAAATTCCAGTGTAATTTTTAAGAGGTTTCTTCGGCTGGGAGAAAACGGACAGTGCTAGGAATGAAGTGTGTTTCTGAAGTGGGAGCTTTATCAAACAGCTGATGTCCCTTTCGCTTCTACAAATGGCAATGGACAGAGACGGAGTCTGACAGCTGAGGTTATTTTTGGGACGGGCAGTTAAAGCGGCAGAGGTGACAAAGCTGGTAAATGTCACTCTATGAAAGACACATAAGTGCTCTTTCTGACCTTGTTATGGGGGAATTCATTTGTTGTGCTCTTTAGCTTGTTTCCCTCTGAATAAGTCTTTGTATTGATGAATGTCTGCCGAGCCAAGACAAGGGTATGTTGACTCATAGCTACTGTAACTGCCAGCTATAAATATGCCACCCTAACTCTGGATTTATGTCTATTTTCATAGCATAATATATTTGTAGAGAACACATAGCAAAATGTCAGATTTTACAATGGTTTGTGTGAATCTGACAGGGGTATGTGGAGGAATATAAGTAACACAAAGTGACTGACAAAAGTTTTGTTAGAGCAAGGCAAAATTTATTTATTTTTGCTTCATCTATTTTAGCATATTGTTAACCTTGTACTTCCCGATTCAATTAAACTTTTACAAATGTAATATCAGTTTTGCATTTTATTTCTTTTCTTTTGTAATATTTGCCCTTTGTTTGGTCACAGGAACAAACAATGGATCAAAACTTGTTTGGAGGAGCCCCCAGGTTTCTCACTCGCCCAAAGGCATTCTCAGTGTGTGTGGGCAAGGATGCCACACTCAGCTGCACTATTGTGGGCAACCCAACTCCATTGGTAACCTGGGAAAAAGACAAGCTGAAGCTGACATCCGGGGGCCGCTTCAAGACTGTGGAAGATGGAGATGTGTATCGCCTGACCATCTATGACTTAACACTGGAGGACAGTGGACAGTACATGTGCAGAGCCAAGAACAGCGTTGGTGAAGCTTATGCCGCTGTAACCCTTAAAGTGGCGTTGCCTACAGAGATGTCTCAGAAGGCCCCTGTTTTCATGGTGAAGCCTACCTCTGCACGTGTCGGTTTGGGTGGTGATGTTGTTTTCCACTGCCGAGTTGCAGCTTACCCTGAGGCCAACTTTGAATGGGAAAAGGATGGGCGCTACCTGGGGGAGACTAACCGCATCAAGATTGTTTCTGACAGCGACAGCAGCACTTTAAAGATCCAAAGTGTACGAAACCTGGATAGCGGCACCTACACCTGCAGGTCCCAGAACACCGTGGGCCGTGCGCAGGCTGCAGCGGCTCTTGTTGTAGACGCTCAGGATTCTCACCTCCAAGCTGCAGATAAGAGCACCTCCCTCCTCTCTCACCTACAGAAGCGCAAAGAGGAGATGAAGAAAGACATCTCTATCTATCGCACCGAAGAAAGCAGCACCTCGGTTTCTTCCTCCTCCGCAGCCAAAATCACGGATGCTTTCAGTTCTCTGAGTCTGGAACATGAGCTGAGGGCATCTGCACTGGCGAAGCTTCCCAAAGGTGTATTCACCCGTACCTGCACAGTGACTGAGGGCAAACATGCCAAACTCAGCTGCTTTGTGACCGGCCACCCCAAACCCCACATTATCTGGAGGAAGGATGGGACAAACATCAGCGAGGGCCGCAGGCATGTCATTTATGAGGACCAAGCTGAGAACTTCATCCTCAAAATCCTGTATTGCAAGCAGAGTGATAATGGCCTCTACACCTGCAATGCAACCAATATGGCTGGGCAGACCTACAGTGCTGTCTTGGTAACAGTCAAAGGTAGGCCTTTAAAATATTTTAATCTTACATGTAGCTATAGCAGACCATTTTTACTTTTTTTCAGCAATCAAAACTGAGACAAACCTCTTGAAGAGAGTTTTTAGTAAAGATATATTTGAACATGCATAATGCATAAAGTACTTACAGTATATTCCTGTTATGTATGGAAGGAAATATTAAGGCTGGCTTTGTTCTATATTTTTGTCAATGCCAACAAATCCCAAGTCATTGTCTCTTTGTGGTACTGAGGTCAAAGGCCCCAAGCCCCTTAAGATTGAAATCTTTAAATATAGGTCATAAGTATATACATGATTTTATTGTTAAAAAGGGCTGAATCCTTGTAAATGGTTCATTTGCTGGGGGGTATTCTGAACTGCACACTGTTTGTAACACCGTGATACATCGATTCCATTCATTTTACTTAAGTATCATGTCACCAATGCTGCAGTGTTGCTCATTTGTGTGTTTTAATAGTTACAAACCAGGAGAGGTGCTTTACTGGTAACTAAAGTCTCATTTGAATCTCTTAAAATGTGTTTGGCTTCTAACAACAAGCTTGAATTCTGGCTCATCCTCTGAGGTAAGGTGTTGTGTTGCATCTATTTTCTGCTGGTGATGAGTAGTTCACAGTTGCTAAGATGTTCACTCACTCAGTAGACCACTTTGGCACACTGCTAGTGTGACTTCCCTTGGGAAGACGTTGGTCCAGGGTATGAAACTGTAGAGTTGTAGATTTATTTCAGTTATTAATTTCCAGTCAGTCCGATATCGAGGGCCAAGCCACTGATGAATTGAAAGTGCAGGAAAAATCGGTTCTTTGTGTGATGTTTGCCCTCCAGTTTGTTAGTTTGTAAAACAATATGCATTGGAGAAGTAGTTTGCTAATATCCATCCCAGCTGTCAAGGGGCAAAAAGCTGGGTACATCATGAATAGGTTGCCAGTCTGTCACCAGACTGACACACAGATACAGTCAGCCATTCCCACTGACACATACACTCAGTTTAGAATGACAAGTTAACCTGACAATCATGTCTTTAGACTGTGGGAGGGATCTAGAGTATCCACACAGGTACAGGGAGAACATGCAAACTTCATACATAAAGGCCACAGCTGGCCAGTGGGTTTGAACCCAGGACCTTGTTTCTGTGAGGCAACACTACTAACTACTTCACCACTGTATTGCCCCAGTTTTACCAATAATTTTCAACAAAATGGACAAAAACATTGTACATTATGTAAACTTTAACATCTACATGTTGGGTTATTATAGATCACTTTAAGATGAAATGAGAGGTCCTGACATAAAGGAGCACACTGCTGAGATTCAACCTATCAGTGCACTTGTTTTTCAATTCTAATGAACAAACCAAGAACTCTTAAGGTTGTTAATTTTGCAACCTGTCCAGGGTGTACCCCAGCTCTCGCCCTGTGACAGCTGGGATAGGCTCCAGCCCCCCTGTGACCCTAAACTAAGTAAGCGGTCAAGACAATTAGTGAATGAATAGATGGATGGCTTGTTAATTTGTACTTTGTTGTCAGTGCTGGTGAGAAAAATAAATGTTATGTTTGCTTTGGAAGCCAAACTGCATTGGATTCTTCATAGTGCACAGCCAGTTTGACTGCTGTTACAACCAGATATACTCAAAGCAAAATCCACTCACTTAGCCTTTGGAGAGCACAGCTTAGGAAACATACTCTAAATACCCGAATGTAAATATTAAGTATTTTATATGGATATACTGAGTCTTGAGACTGAACTTATCTGACTTCTTCTATATCTTAAACCAGAGTTTAGACACTTGGTCCCTGTATTTTAGCTCCTGCCTTAGATCCAAATTAGGAAGACAGTGAAACTGAAAAAAAAAAACTTGTATGCAGTGCACAGTGGAGTGAGAAAGGTGAGATCACAGAAAGAGTGGAAAATACAAGACGTAGTCTTCCATGGGCTTCCATGGACACTAACTGTAACTATAGTGAACACATGGATGAATTTATTTCACATTAAGCTAAGTCATGTAAATGTAACCAGTTTTAAACACACATTGCACATTTCAGGTTGTTAAATTTAATGATTGTTACCTTCCAGAAAACAATTGTTCAGTACTAAAACCTTAAATATTGAAGGTTTGACACTTGTAGTTCAAGGTTTGCAAACACGTAATGAAGTGATTCTTGTCAACAGCTGAGCTTGTGTTAATAGCTACGTTTTAAATATTGTTGAAGTTTCAGTGTGACAATTTTCTAGTTTCTCTCATTTAATTAATATTGCACTAGTCTGAAATATAGCTGAGAATATGGGTTAATAAATGTAGAAGTTGTTGAAAGTAGCATAAAGAAAATGCTGCAATTTCCGCTTTGGTTGAAGATTCTGTCATTTTTCCTTGTGTCAGAACCCAAGGTGCCATTCAAGAGAAAGCTGCAGGATGTGGAGGTACAAGAGAAAACCTCAGCCACACTCATGTGTGAAGTGCCTCTTAGGTCCACTTATACCAACTGGTTCATGGAGGAAACACGGCTGGAGCAAAGTACCAAATATCGCATGGAGGAGGAAGGCACCCTGCGTCGTCTCACCATACAAAACGTAACCACCAATGATGATGGAGTTTATATCTGCGAGATGAAAGAGGGCAGTCGCACTGTGGCTGAGCTCACTGTCCTGGGTACAGTAGAGACGTTCTTGCTTTCTACTCTTTTTTATTTTTTGTGTGGTTATCAAGTGTAATTACAATTGTATATACATGACCCATTAAAGTTTCCTTTATTTAGACCAGTATTTACTGCTGTGTCTATGTAGAAAATACATTTTTCTGTCCTGTTTTCTTCATGTGAAATCAAATTATTACCATATTTCAGGTAACATCACTAAGAAGCTTCCTCGGAGGACGATAGTTCCTGTCAGTGACACTGTCATCTTCTGTGTGGAGCTGGAGCATCCCTGCCCAGATGCTTACTGGACTCGCAATGGCGAGACGTTAAAAGAGGATTCGCGTATTTCCATTGCTTGCGTGTTTAGACAATACACACTCACAATTAGAGATTGCCAGGCAGAGGACTCAGGAGAAGTGGCCTTTGTGGCTGGAGACTGCAAGACATCCACACGATTCTCTGTTACTGGTGAGTTAAATGCCATTTGATGCATTCTGATGATATCTGTATTAAACATACAAAATGTTGTGTGGTGATTATTTTTTAATTTGTTTTTGATTGTGGTCTTCCTTTAATCTTACCGGTTGGTATATTTATCGACTAAACATTTGATGGATTAGACAAAACAATGTAAACATCCCATGGAGATCGCTTAACTCTGAAGTAACATTTTGATTAGAAACACAACTGCAAACATTAGTTCAGTCAGGACCACCAAAAAGATTTCAGGTCTGCAGCATTTTAAGTTTTGCAGTATGATTCTGGTCTGGGACCTCACCTCCCTGTCATGCCATGACAACGCACATTAGATTCATTAAGTTAAACACACAGTAAAAGAGGAGCTGGGGTGGTGGTGGTGGGTTGCCAGTAGATTCCAGGTATGCAGCAAATGTAGACAGATGTGATTTGCCATTTGGATGCATAGAAGGGCTAAGCCATCAGCTGATACCCTGATGGACTGCCACTGTGGTCATCTGATCTTCCAGGATTGTGATAAGCTTGAATTTGTACACTGCCTGAACTGACACTGTGCTTGATATCTGTCCTTGATATAAATATTGACATTTATTAAACACAAAAGAAGAACTGAAAGTAGTACATCAAATCAAAAGCATCACCATATATTTTTCTAGCTGCGCGGAAGCATCCTCCCGATCCCCCAGTCGATGCTGTGGTGCAGAACAAAACTGACTCATCCATCACCATTCAGTGGTCTCCTCCTGACAGTGACCGCCCCGTGCCCATCAAAGGCTACATTGTGGAGCGAAGGAAGGTTGGTACCCAAACATGGCAGAGGTGCAATGTTGCAGAAACCATTGTTTCAACAGAGATTACAATCTGCAACTTCACCGAGGAAGCTAGCTACCAGTTCCGTATCTCTGCCATTAATGACTTTGGACAGAGTGCCTACCTGGAGGTACCTGGAACCTTCTACCTTGGTAAGACTGATGTCTCTGTGATTTTTGTCATTTATGGCTATGTTTTGTTTTTGTTCTTCTTTTTTAAAGTCTTGTTTGTGCGTCTCCTTTCAGAACCCACTGCAGAAATCAGAAAAGGTCTCAGTAACAGCACTGCAGTCTCCGGTGAGGAATTCTCTATCTCTGTTGAGCTGTCTGCTGTTTGCTCAGGCTTCTGGTCCCTAAACGGCCGCCTTCTGCGCAGTGGAACTGACTACCTCATCACCAGGTCAAAAAACATACACACATTGCTCATCCGAGTCGTGACCATGGAAATGAATGGAGTTGAAGTCAAGTTTGTGGGTGGAGGCTCACAAACCAATTGCATCCTCTCCGTGAAGGGTATATGCTAGAAGAATGATCTTAATCATATAAATTTGTAGTTTATTTATTGCTTTTCTGTATTCAGAGTTTTTTTTTCTTCAAACAGTAATACCTTCTTACAGAACAACTGTGTTTTTAGCTGCTGCTGTTAGGTTCACCAACAAATCAGCTTACCCAGAGGTAGTGACTTGCAGTGCCCAGGCCACTGCTCAGCTGACCACTGAGGTGTCAGATTATGATACGCAGGTTAGTGAAGAAAACATATCATTAACATGTTTTAGTTTTTGCTTTTACACATTATATTAATATGTTTTTATGAGGGGATGAAAATGTGTATTCATGCAAGCAATTTTGAGGCTGTATTGCATTTAACTTCTTCTTAAATGAGCTTTCTAAACATATCAGCAGGGGATTTCATTTAAATTACTGTAGACACTCTTTTCTCTGTAGCTGAAGGTGTTTGTGTGTAGTCAGACTGAAATTAGTGGCATAATCATACCACATTTACATTTACATTAACTACATGATATGTTGCTCTCTGAACATGGGAGTACGCAGAGTACTGTTAATCTTACAATGCCCAACACCATTGGATGAGAGCATGGATAGGACCTGTAGGAATATACCTTAGTACATTTACTCAAGTTCTTTAAGAAAGTGCAGGTTTAATGTACTTTATTTAAGTATCTATGTTATGCTACTTTCTGCTTCTGCTCTACTATATTTTGTATTCAAATATTGTACTTTGTACTCCATACTATTTATTTTCAAGCTTTAGTTACTCATTATTTTGCAGATAAACTACAATATTATAGATCAAGCTACCTACCAGTGTATAAGTAATTAAAATGATCAACTGCTGCAATGATCCAGTAATGTAATGTATGAGATTCTGAAAAGTGCCTACCTAAAAAAGTAAAGATAATGAGTATCTTTACTTTATGTACTTTAAATATATTTTGACTATACAACTTGTTTACTATTAAGATAACATAAATTTTATTTTAGTAAAAAGTAAATGTTTTCCACACAAAATAATTATTCAACACATAATTACCTTTCAACTCTTTTCACATCGTAAATCTACAGTAGGACACATGGTTGCACATAATTTCCTGTGGGCCCCCCCTGCCTTGTTCTTGGTCCCCCTGTGCCACCCCATTTAAAAAGTCCCGGAAATGCCCCTGTCTCTGAATAGTTTGCAAAAGAGACACTTTTGTATTTGAGAAATTACAATATTAAGTCAAGTATTCCTATTTTGTAGCAGTTTCTTATTAAAGTACACTTTATAATAATGTCTAATTTAACACTATATAATGTCTAATTTGGGAAACCTTACTGTATTTGTTTCTTTAGGCGGTTTGGATGAAGAATGGGCGGGAGCTAAAAATGGGCAAAAAGTATGAATATGTGATTAATGACCGCAAGAGGATCCTGATGGTACACAATGTCACTGAAGAAGATGTGGGCATTTATGAGTGTGTGTTACCTGATGACAAGATGTCCATGCAACTCACTCTGAAAGGTATATATAAAAATTGCAGCTACTGAATATGTTTTTAAAGTTTAACTTTATAGCAGAGCAGAGACAGCAGTCTGTATGTCAAGTATTGCTAAAAATCACAGATATGATCATCTCAGAGAAGATTTTGTAAAGAAAATTAGGCTTAGGGTGCAAAATACCCCAAATGATCACATGTGCTAAGCTGCTTTTAATAAGGTAACACAGTAATTTTAGTAATTTCCTATCTTTTTTTCCCCTAAGATGAACCTGCCAAATTTATAAACAAAGCCAGAGGTACCATGGGATTGTCATCGTCACTCAAAGGAGATCTTGAGCTGAGCTGTGAGGTTTCATCTGCCAGTGCTGCTGTTGTGTGGAGAAAAGATCAAGTGGAGATCACTGAGGACCAAAGAACTGCCATCATCTCCAAAGGGACTCAAAGGAAACTCATTATCAAGAATGCCAAGAAGAGTGATGAAGGACATTACTCCTGTGAGACAGCAGCTGACAAAGTCACATTCCAGGTCAAGATAAAAGGTAAGGCTGCATGATGACATGAGGCTCATTTATGTTGCCTAGATAATACTTGATGGTACATCACAGAAGCCTTTTTTTTTTCCTCTCAGAAACTCCAGCTCTAGCTGTGTTCTCCAACAAGGAGTCAGTCCAGAAGGAAGTGAAAGCCACTCTCTCCCAAAAAGCAACTCTTAGTTGTAATGTGTCAGATAGCAAGACAGAGGTGAAATGGTATAAAGATGGCAAGCTGTTGATATCCAGTAGGACCATATACTCAGAGGCAAAAGACAACATTCGTCAGCTAGTGATTGAAAAGGTGGAGAAGAGTGATGCTGGAGAGTATACCTGTGAAGCTGGAGGGGATAAACTAGTCTTCAAGCTACTTGTGTCAGGTAGGACTGCTTGATTGATTAGCTGATAGGTAAAATATAACAAATATTTTTTTAACTTATTTTATAATGTTTAAAATTTTATCTTAGTCTGTTAGCTAATGGGGGCAGCATGGTGGCACGGTGGTTAGCACTGTTGCCTCACAGCAAGAAGGTCCTGAGTTTGAATCCACCATCTGGCCAGGGCCTTTCTGTGTGGAGTTCTCCCTGTGTT
>VUQI01016106.1:7599-51717 GCA_015106735.1 Paratilapia polleni
GGGGGGGGGGGTGGGTGGGGGGGGGGGTGGTGTGGGTGGGGGTGGGGGGGGGGGGGGGGGGGGGGGGGGGGGGGGGCAGTTTAATGCGCTTGCATTTGCATTCAGTTAATGTAGCACTGCACACTATAAGGCAAACTGAAGGCACATGCGGAGTGCGTGGGTGCACCTCTCGCCATTTCTGTGTGGACACAGTGGGTGAGAAAGAGAGAGACATAGGGGAATTCATTTCCCATTTTAAGCATAAAGACAGAGGCAATCACACACAGGAATGAATGATTAGCCTAACATAATTAATGAACATAAATAAATGGATGAAAGCTGAACATGTTGAAGGGTATAAGCCCCTTAATATCCACCAGATCTTTGGCCTGTTCGGAACACCCAGATGAAAATGCTATTAACAAAAACACTGTAATGCCAAAATGTATATTTGGCATTTGAAATGCCAAATATTTGAAATGTAAAATCTTCTAGTTTCAGAAAATTTGTTTGCTTAGCATGTGGCTAAAACAAAACCCAACTGTAACCCTAACCCTAGACGGGTCGCTGTTGACCCGGTGATGAGCTATGGCTTAACAATTGCCAGATTTTTAAATTCATAAAAAAAATTTTAACTTCTTTTGTAGTTTCAATATTTGTGTGAGTAATTAACCTAAATTAGTTAGCTTAATAATTGTTAAGCTAGCTAACTGGCTCGATGGTTAGACCCAGCAGGGTGGCCAGCATAAGCCCGGCACAGACAAAACCATGGCAGCCAAAGTGTCAGTATAAATAGCACAGATACTACAGACAACATGTGTGAGAAAGGGAATTCTAAGTGAAATTACAGAAAATGTTTTTGCCAGTCAGCTGCAAAACTATTGCTGTGATTGACAAGTCGTTAGCCAATGTGCGTCACAGTGAGATCCACCCCTTGCTCATCACTTCCAGTCTCCAAGATGGCAATGGTGAATACTCATCTTGAGGCGTCACAAAGGGAATTCACAAACCAGACGTCATGGTAGCTATGTCTATCTTTTGTACTATGATCACAGTTCTTCATCTTAAATGCCCAAAATTTGCAGATCTCACAGTCATCACATTGTGAGTAGTGATATGTGACAAATTAATTTAGATATGACTCTTACCTAGATATTAAGAGTAAGTAGTAGTAAAGGTAGTGCTAATAGGTAAGAGTAGACTAGCTTGGACCAAATTTAATGAATTCTAACATTACTAATTATTTATCAGTAGGCATACTGGCCCACTTGGATTGTATAATAGGCGGCATATAAAAAAAAGCTTTGTTTGCCATTGTCTCTGTGGTATTCTTTCGGTTTTGTTTCTGTTGTTAATGTCTTCCCATGCCTCCTGTGTTCCCTTGTCTCTGTCATGATGTTCATGCCTCACTGTCTTCATGTTTCAGCCTGAGTTATTGCTCTTTTGTTTATTTCCTGTTTTATTTTGGAGATTACTTTTCTCATGTGTCTCGTTGTGGTTTTACTTCCTGCTTTTGTTGCTTTCCCTCCCTTGTGATTATTTGTCCCGTCCTCATTAATTGCACCTGTGTTTGATTGTTTCCACCTGTGTCTCGTTGCTAACTGTGTCTCACCACTGTGTGTGTCTTTCCCTTTGTCTTTGTCAGATAGTCTGGTGATAATACATTTGTCTACTGTGTGCTCCTCCTCGTGCTCCTTTTGTGGCTTTCTTTTTCACTCATTGGACTTTGTGGATTCTTGTTTTATCTTGGATCAGCCCAATAAAGACTCACCTTTTGTCCTCTTCCCAACAAATCCATGACATTGTTATGTCTACTTGAACCACAAAAATTTTGTCATTCTAAACCCACATTCTGACTTTTTGGTTTAATAAGTGAAATTGAATGTTCTGTCATAAATCTTATAAATATTATTTGTCAAAAATGTCATATTAGTATGTGTGTTTATATAATTTACTTTGTTGTCCAAGTCCTTTAAAAGGCTGATTCATGCTGAATGGAACTATCTATACAGCATAGCTTAAAATCTAAATATGATATCAAGTTTATTATTACTGTTTTTTTATTATTATTATTATCATCAATGGAGGTTTGTTGATTCGTTTTCCTGTGGATCTCGGAATATGTGGCGGATTCTGCTGATTGTAAATACAGTAACCCTTTAATGCATGGTAGTCACTACAGTGGACAGCTATTCAAAATTTTCACTTGAATTGTTCTTTTCATGCCTAAAGGGTAGTAAAAACTGTTAGAGACAAAAAAAAATCTTGACTGAAGATGATAATTCATGCATGAAAGGGTTACGTGGCTATTGTGGAAAAATGTTGACCATAAATAATGATTGATCGTGAAACTCTTAGGAAGTAAAATTTGAGAAGGAAAAAAAAAAAGAGGAACAGCATCAATAACCACCACCACTGGGCCCACAGCCGAGCAGGTGGAGGGTGGAGATGCTGTTGATGCTGATGGCTGACTAAATGTAGCTCAGTGCACACCGCAAAGGTCTTATCTTCAGAGTGCAGTCATAGCCTGTAGTGATCCCACAGTTCACCGAGCCTCGTGCTCAAGCTTCATTTTAATCAACACCTACCACAACTCCCTGTCTCCTGTTTGCTTGCTTTTATGAACTATTCAGATATTGTTCTTTTGTATATTGTTTCTTAATCCATGTTTTCACTTAACTGATTTAGCGCGGCTCCCCTGTCACATCTTTTGTGTGCTGACATTTCGATTTCCGTGAAAAAAAAACACCTTATCAAATGTGTCACATCTGTGCCTTGAAGACATGCAAAAGCCTTTGTGCATCTGGCCCATCTGTAGAGTCTGTAGTCCAAATGGTGCATTTGAAATTTAGATTTAACACATTTTTATAATCAAGTCTAACAGATACAACCAGATTGATTAATTCAACTTGAATCTGCAATAGCCAAAAAAAAGTTAAAGAAAAATAAAACAAAATAAAGGGAATCATGCGTGCCTTGTGGTAAATTTTAAACCCTCGAAAAAGTCTTTGTGCACTCTGGTCTTCGCCAAGCAGATTTATTCTTGGTTTAATCCATGATGGGAGTCAGATGAACTGAAGTTCATGTCCTTTACTGTAGGTATGTGTGTTCTGGCAACACAGCGACCCACCATAGAGAGCGCTTTATCAGTACCGTCTTAATATAAACACTAAAAATGCTGAAGCTAATTTCTGAAGCTGATTTTTTGATTATTTCTTTTAAAGCTTCTCGCACATGATGATGATTACATGTCACTGCGACAGCTTCCACTGTTATTACCGTGCGCTGCTGCGGGGTCACACCTGCTGAGATCTGTGCGCCTTTATCTGCGCGCTGTAATGGAGCTGTTAGCAGATAACACGCTAACTGCTTATTATTCCAGGCCTATCAGATCACAGAGGGCATCGGGGAGAAGCCGAAAGAGAGAGAGAGAGAGAGCGAGAGAGAGATGAAATGTTACTCTAACACGCCTCCTTCTAGACCTCGCGTCTCCATCTACAGTCGAGATCATCAGCCACCATCTGTTCTACGTGTAAAGATGGTTGGATTTTTGCTCGCTTGAGCGGCCCTGGCAAAGGTGCTGCTGGGTGAAGGGTGTCTGGCCCGGTTGCGAGTTAAACCTCCCAGATCACAGAGACGTTAATTAGTCCAGTGGACAGGATTCTTCCTTTTACAGCTCAGGTCTCCCGCAGAGTGCTGCACTCTGCCACATAGAGTACCATATGGTGGGGCACTGTGCCACCTTCTCCATTGGGCGCTGTGGACCGAGCTTGAAATGGGCCATGACGGGGACAGTGGGTGATGCTGCAGTCTCTGTTGCCATAGTGTTTTGTGTGAAACTGTAGAGGATAATAATAACTTTATTTATATAGCTCCTGTAATGACAGCAAAGCAGTAGCAGGATATTAAACAATGAACAGAATGCCAGACAGAAAGTAAAGACAGATAGAAGAAAACGTTGCACAAAACAATCCAAAAACACACATTGTCAGTGTAATTTAAAAAAAAAAAACTAAAAAAAAGAGCAAAAACAATAAAGAACACCAACTAAAAAAATAAACAAGAACATTTGAAAAATGTTTAAAATTTGAACAAAGTCATTGATTCTGTGAGCCTTATCTTCTCAGGGAGGTTGTACCAAAGCTGAGGGGCCCTCGTGGCAAAAGCCCGGTCACCTTTACACCGTTGGCTTTGGTGATTGGCTATACAAGCGCTGCACACATCTTTCCACATGTGTCCTCGCCTCACAGCGGCGACGCTCTGCGGCATTTTGCATGCATGTGGAGGAACCTTAGATAGCCACGGCCTCAGTCTCTGCATCCTGGCATGGAAAATGTGAACTGGCCCATATCCAAAATATTCTAGAGTGTGTGCCACTCGTCTTGGATGATGGTAAAGCTCATGCCCAGTGTGTGTGTGTGTGTGTGTGTGTGTGTGTGTGTGTGTGTGTGTGTGTGAATGTGTATAGACAGACTGGGGATGTAGGCAAGCAAACAAACACTCACAAACTGAGTCATGCACTCCAGCCTTCTTTGTGTGGTGATGGTCTGCACCTGCACCATTTTGATGCACTGTCCCACAGCAGCTCTGCCCCCCTCTCACTGTAAGCAGTCCATTAGCCAGCAGCAACTGAGTGGTGTGGTAGCTAGCCCAGCAGCAGCAGCAGCAGCAGCAGAAGCAGCAGGATGTATTCAGCTGGCAGAGAGTGGTGCCACTGGGGGTTAGCATGAGGGCCCATTTGTGCCAAAATAGCATGAGTCCAGCAAACCTCTTAAGTTTTCTGAATTGTTCCCGGCGGACCACACTGCAGTGTTGTTCTGATGAGTTTTTTATGCTTCCTTTAACATTCATGGAAATTCTTTTATAGAAATGTTCTGGAGATGAAAATAGCAGCTTTTATCTTTCCATTTAATGCAACAAAGGTGAAACAATTTTCTCCATGCACTGTGAATCACCACATCTCACAATATTTCATTTATTTTAGAAAGGTCAGCATCAAGTGAATTCAACTTCTCTGTGGAAAAAAGTTTGATTCTCTGCAGTGTGGACTAGTCCCTGCAAATTCCAAGAATTCTGCTGTGATCACAAATTTAATGGGATTTCAAAAAATGTGCTTCAGGCTTCTTCCCGACGGGAATCCCAACAATTCCCCCTGTGTGCTGCCACCTGATCCATGTTGATCCCCTGAGTACAGTACAGTAATACAGTAAAAAAGTGTGACTATAACTCAAGGCGACCTGTGAAGAGATGAGTCGTGCTGTAAGGGATTCCTGACACCCACCATTTTCCTGTTGATTTATGGCGTTCGCTACGACTTCTAAGGGTGAAAGGAAATTGGAAAAACCACCTTGGAGGGGACTGCTGTGTGTATAAATGGCAGCTCAGTGTTAGGAGGCAGTTGGTTGTGTCCTTAGTGTTGTGTCCAGATAACTGAGGCTTCTGGCTGTGTTGTTCTCCCTGGAGTTATTCCCACAGAAGGCTGCTCTTTCTGATGAACTCTTACAAGGACATGCATTTGCAAAATGCACTAGAGTGTGACCATTAGCATAATATATGCCGGTTGACACAAGGCTTCGTTGTCACTTTTGTGCTGCATAGCGCTGAAATCCTCCCTAACATATAAGTCATACTTTTGATTGAGAATAAGTGGGGACCTAGACTGACCTTGAATACATCACAACTTCATGAAGGAAGCACCTCAAAAGATGAAAGTGTGCTCTTTTTTTCCATTAAAAACTGACTGTGCTGACATACACTCCTTGTCACTGGAAATAGACCCAAGTGGGGCTCAGTACATTTTAAAGAAACCTTGTCTGCAGATCAGTTTTCCACTAAAAAAGAAAACTAATCTGAGCCTCGTGCCAGTCGGGTTAACCCTGCGGGAAACAAAGCGGGTATTGTGTCAGTGCTTATAACAGGATCATGGGGCAAGACTCACAACTTCCTGGTTGGAAGGGATGGATTTCACAACACTCTTATTTATCTCACTGTTATAGCCCAAGATATCTAGGAAGAGCTTTTTTGTAAGGTGTTACTAATACTTTAAATTAATATATCATTATTATTAAGGGAATTCTCTTTAACAAGGAGAGATAGAGCCTTTAGTCCTTTTCAGATAAAGAATATGTACAATTACTGGTTTCATTTTTTCTGGTGTTATCTTTCAGACACTCAGTACTTGTCCATTAAATAAATGGCTTTATTAAGACATAACTCTTAGAGAAATGCTATCAGTGTGAGATAAATTAAAGAACGTGTTTTGGGAAATCTTGGTACCAAGTTTGAACTGAATGCTGTACCATTAAATTAAGCTGCACTTTGGCAACCATTTCCCAAATGACACTAATGTTAAAGTATAGTGGCAAACCCTGTTGGAATATTAATTTTTCACTGTTTTGGTTTTGTGCTGTAACGCTTTACTGCTTTTGGTTGACTTGTACCAGCTCTCAATCATTTTCAGCCTCAACAGACATCTGTTTTCTGTGAAAAAAGCACCAATAAAATCAATGTGTGCTACTTGTCTGCTGCCAAAACGGAGACAATGTTAGAGACTAGCTGGTAGTTTTGTGTATAACATGTTACAAGGTAGCATGCTAGTAGGGTTGGGTACCTTTCAGGTTAGAACAGGTACCTGTCTCTGGAATTCAGCACCGGTACTCAATAATACCATTTTTTTGGTACTTTACTCACTCTGTAATAATAAGTACAAAATGTTCTCTTAAAAATAAGTCCATACGTCATGATTGAATCATTTTGGAATTTATTTAAAACAGTTTAAACACCACACAGAACAATACCTTTGTGTTTTGACCAGGTGTTTCCTCATATTAGATGCGTTGCCATGGCCAGCTCTGCATTTTGCACTAAAAATGTTGCAGAGAGCATTATCTGAGAGCCAGACTCACTGCAGTATCCTCCTGAACAATAGGGGTCGCCACTCAGACAAAACCTCTTCATCAGTGCTGGTATAGCAATAGAGGAAGTCAAAACGGAAAGTAAAGAAATGGTGTTCAATGGTGTTTTCCAAGGTTTTCTTCAGAAAGTCTCATCTTTTCAAGCTGTTGTCGCATCTCCCTCTGTATAACCTTGGAATCACTGAGCGTCTGTACTGATATATCATTGAAATGGTGGTAAAAACCAACACGATGGTGCACTTGTGTCTTCAGTGCAGATGGAATCGAGAGGTGCACGACCAATCAAGTGGTAACGTCACTTTTTGGTGTGCGGTGCCATTCACAAGGGCGACAGCGACAGGTGACAGTGGCCTAACTCAGATGTGCTCTGGTACTGAAATTTGACGCTGATTGAATTAGTGTGAGTCGGTATTCGGTAGTACTGACATAATTTGGTCAGCCTAAAAAGTACCCAAGTACCCAACGAAGTACAGTACCCAACCCTATATGCTAGAGTACTCAGATTACTTTTTCAATGTAACAAATAACATAATGCGTTAGTTTTGCAATTCATAATCAGTTATTTAATTACTTTTTCAAATAAGCAGTCTGTTACTATTAAATATGCTACCATATTTCTCTCTTCTCCTCATGCAAAAACAAAGTGAAAGAAAATGCCTGAATCACAAATACACAACAGTGGTAGTACAGATTACAAATTTTACAGGTTTACTAATGTTTAGGTGCACTGCTGCCATCTTGGACTGTGAAGTTGGGGTTGGTGGGACTTCTCTGACTTTCCAAGTTGGAAATACGACTTGAGGAGAGGCGTTCCAGTTGAAAATTCTGACTCTGAAGTCAGCATTTCCGACTTCCCACTTCAAATGGAACTCAGCATATATTGTGGAAGTATTTGCAGTTTTGTGAAAATAACTTTCTATCAGCTGCTAAGAAGCTCTACTTTACATAGTGAAGAAGTCCCTACAAGCTAAGCACAGCTCCACAAAACTCGTGGCAAGGCCCATTAAGGAGAAGAAGGAGCTTTTAGCTTTTATTATTTATTATTTTCTTATTTTGTGCAGGTTACATAACCAACATGCACATGCAAAATGGTGTTTATTTTTGGTAACAAAATTGTTACTTCTGTCAGCGGGAAACTCGGTAACAATTTCAGAAACCTTGAAATGTGACAAGTTGACAAGTCACTTCTAGTCTGTTAGCATAATGGAGCATTTAGCCACCAAAGTGGCAGGTAGTTTCTTAGAAGCTGGTGGAGTGGAAAACAGATAAAACGATAGAGAGTATTGGACTTAAATTTGTTGGGGAGCCACAGCCTCAACATCACATGAAAGCTAACAAGCCACATGTCAGCATGACATGGAAACAACTGTTTGCTACTGTGTTAGCCAAATCACCTTTAAAGGTCAGGCCAGTATTTTTGTTGACAGCTTGTTTTGCTGCCCCCAAGTGGCCAAAAATCAATTGCTGTAAAGGCTACAGCAGCACATGGTTAAATACAGACACATGGAGAGTAATTCAATGGCTCAGTGTATTCAATGTATCAGCATTATTTGTGCAGTGCCAAAATTGTTATTGGAATGTTACTGGATTGTTTTTGCTATAAAAATATTTCTTTTTATAATAATAATCATAAATAAATCAGTTGTTATTCAGACATGAGCTCAACATGAAATTATTATCACATCAAGGTGCATCTCTGAAAGGGGCTTAAATTTTAGCTTGTGTTGTTAACAAATTCTCCTGCAATCTTCGTCTGCTGTCCAACTGATTGCATGAAAATTCAATTTTATACATATAAATATATTATGACAAGTTACTATAAAGGATGTAGAGACAAGAGCAACTGGAGGTTTGTAAAAAGAAATGAAAAGCCCTATAAATATGAATATAATACATAAGAAGAAAAATAACAGATTTAATGCAGACAGGGCAAATCAAAGGAAATATGAGAGTGTGTTTGGTGTGTGAGAGGGTGTGTGTTTGTGTATTTCTTCAGAGGGAAAGGCAAAATGATTGGCTAAGTTTGTGTGCTGTGCAGAGGCAAAAATTCAAGCAGTTTGGGTCATCAGACGAATGCGGTTTGAAATTGTTGAGATGGATTTATTGGCAGCGCGATTCGAAACGCAGTACAATGGGACATGTCTTCAACTACAGAGAACAAACAGCAGCTTGTTTGGGAATCTACTGAGTAGGTTGCATGAGTATCTTGTGTTACAGATTTGAACTTAAAAACTCATCTGTGTCATTGTAAACTGCCAAGCTAACAAGTGGTGCATTAATACTGTCAGCATCTTAACAGTGCTTCTTCAGCCTTCTTTGTGATACAGTTGCCTTTAACCCTGCAACACTAAACAGTAGAAGTGCTTGTGAGTACAGTTTCATCTAAAATGACACTCCAAACCACACCGACCTGTTTGTTGTTTGTTGTCATCAGCACTTCTCCAAGAGCCAAAAAAACCAACAGTTGCAATTGTGATTCTAAGCAACAGGAAATCATTTTCCTGCTCAGAGATTACAGTGGTTGAGAATCTGGTTTGGGAAGTGCAACCATTGTGACAGTCTTTCATTAACTGGAGCACAGCGGAGGCTTCCTGCCGAGACAATTACACATATGGCCTTTGACAATGTGACAGCGCATTTTTTGACACAAACTGATAAAGCATGGAGTCGCATATCCTCATATCTAACAGGGCTGGTTTTTTTTGTTTTTTTTAATGCATCTGATGGGATAAAAGTGTATCAAACTGTCATTCTTAGTAGCTAACAGCCTTAAATTATTTACATTTAGTGAACAGAATTTGAGCTTGAGCCATGAAATAACAGATATTCATGCACAAAGTGGTTGGTGTGAAGAAACAAATACTGCTGGAGGACTTCTTTTAGAAGTGACTTTTGACTGTTGTTGCACTCTCAGGAGACACAAGGAAATATCTCAAAAAAACAACATTAAAGGGTTTTATCCTTTAAGAAGCATAGATCAGAGTGTCATACTTGTGGCTTTTAGAATTTTGCACAGCTTTGACAGTGCACTTACAAGCCAACAAGCTTCGTCTTGCCACCATGTGTCTCCCTGCCCTCGAGGTTCGTGGCGATGCCTCTTCAGTTGCCCATGTGTTCCCACGCCCATGTCCTCATTTTTTTGTTTTAAGCTCTCATTAGCATGCTCCCAACCTGCTATGTTTTACTTTGGTTGCATCGCTTTCACTCATTTATCACAGTATCAGCTGTGAGAGTGGGGGGACGAGGGAAGACGTGCGAGGTGGAAAAAAACTTTGCATTTGTAGTCCCCGCTGCGAGCAGCTTCTGGGCACCCAGAGAGACAGATCCATCAGAGGTAAGGTCCTCTTGCATGCACCAGTAGTCTCCAGCCCAGCATGAGAAAGGTCAGCTCCCATTAGATACACTGTGACAGAAGGATGTCTCTGCAGCAATTTATACTAACCCCACTTCTGGTCCTCTCGGTAATTCTGCTCTCTGCAGCGTTGTGTGCTGAGATTCATCTGGAGGTGAGCTCATATCTAGATTCAGATATCTAGTCAGTTGAGAGGAAGGAGAGCAATATTCTTGCTAAAGCTGCACAGAAGAAATGAAGCCAGCCTTTGTTTCTCTGGGGTGATTGACAAACTGTAGGAATGTGGAGCTTCATGCTGTTGTTGTTGTTGTGCTGTCTTTCTGGTGAGGCCTCATCTGTCATCATACTTTGGTAGATGATCACCCAGGAGACTTAACAGAGTAATGAGAGGGCACTCCAGCTACAAGAGGTGTAAGGGCTGCATTGTTGCTTAGGAAAAGAACATCATTAGAGTGAATGAGAGCAGCGTCCTTGAGCCTCTCTTCCTTCTGTCGGACCGACTGTATGAACTGCCTCTGACACATAGTTGTGCGCCTCGGATCAGTGGGGCTGAGACATGCCGGCAGTAGCACTGCTGCTTTCTGGGAGGAAGAGCCAAAGTTGTTGACAGCTTGATGAGGTAGCCTATTGCCCAGCACAGTAGCAGATGCTCAGTGACCTTAGAACCTGGAGAGAAAAATGCACGGACGACATTTTATCTTTTAACTCTGCAAGAAATGTTTAATGTGAGGCCACTATCACAAAGTTGTGTATACAGGAGAAGATGCTGGATTTTACAACTTAAATTTTCAGTATTGATTCCCTGACCTTTCCTTCAGTACCATTACAATGTTGAGCAGTCCAAATTTGTATTAGCCAAGGTGTGGCCTAGCAGACAGCTATGGACAACAACTGCCTGTGTCGCACCACCTGTCAGTCAAAGTTGCCAAAATCCAAATGGGTGAGTTATACAAAAAAAACCAAAAAAAAAACCCTTTATTCACTGTGATTCAATTTCATTTAATTCAGTTTTATTCATACAGCAATTTACAACAGTCACCTCAAGACCCTTTATATAATAAGACCCTATAATATTAGAGAAAGAAGCCCAACAATCACACAATCCCTTATAAGGAAGCATGCACTTGGTGACACTGGGAAGGAAGAACTCCCTTTCAACAGGATGAGACCGGGCTCAGGGAAGAGCAGCCATCTGCTGTGACCACTACTCCCCAAACAGTTGTTATGAATAATTGAAATTGATGGATGGCAATTGACTCGCTTTTTGGAGCCAGCCTCAAGTGGCCACCCCAGGAACTGTGTTTTTTGTCGCTTGTGTGTTGGCTTTGTTTTTCAGCCTGGAGTTGGACGTTTGACTGATATAAAATGAAGGAATAACTAAACAACAGACTGAATTCAGTATACTGAATGAATGCAACATTCAGTATATTGTCTGGCTGGTTGACTCATGTTTTTGTGACTTCTTACGTCTGCCACTTTATAAAAAACAGCTGCACATCATTTTAACACAGTTAAATAGCTTATTTTACAGATGGGTGATTGATCCAGGGTGATTGAAGCTGTGTCTAAAATCACTTCCTTTTCACCATTTATTGCACTAGTTACTTGCCACCATTTTAATTGACACTCTGAGTTCAATTTGTCTGAATTTATCAATGCAATAACTGCAAGTATTGATATTTTCATGAAAACATGCATTCACTCGGAATCAGTTCTCCCTCCAATTAGACTCAGAGTGGCTACTTCATAAATGAGGGTAACCAAAATAGAAATGAACTGAGCTGCAGTGAAGAAGGAACTCACAGGTGAAAATCAAATCAGAGAGCTAAATAACTGAATTGAAACAGTGTTAAAATAAAGTGGTTATGATAGTACACAGACACTGACAGCACAGCGCGGTGAATAAATATATAATTAATGCTTTTCAGCCCTCTTATGGGTATTTGTTCTTCAGTTGCACAGAAATTGTGGTGTATTGTAGTATTATATTGCTGTCTAGTGATACCGTCGTTATCGCTGGCAACGTATTGTGTTAGTATTGTATCGCAAGTGACACTCACAGTTAAATGCCTTGTGTATGGCATGTACATTACTTCCTGCAAACAATCCCACAATGCTATATTATAGAAACCAAAATACCCATTGTGAATATGAATATGTGTCATCTGGCACTGATATGCAGAATATTCAGAAAACTATTGCTGCTGGAATTTTTCACACTAATAACTTCTTCTACTTTTTTTACTGTATTTGAACATTAGCCCTGAAGCGGGGCTGAGCTAAGGCAGCGTGTACCAGTAACCCAAGATATCTCTTTTATCTACACTATATACCACATATTACCACTGTTGCTTCATCATCAAACAGCAGTACTCTTGGGACTTTCTCTCTGGTTGCATTTATCCTACATCTAGCATATAACCCATTGCAGTAGCTATTCTGTTGACTTTTTCTATTCTCCAATGCAGTGCTCTTTGTGATTACTCGGAAGCATTGCTAATGGTAAATGTGATTAAGATCATGTAACAGAGCCATGCACTGTACAATAGGATTATAGCTGTGTGTTGGACAAATAGTGATGAGCACAGAGTTCTTGTTGCTCAGATGAGGAGCTGCTTGTGTTTGCTGGTGCAGCACATAGTGGAGGGAGGTTAGCAAGCAGTGGCCTGCATCTCTGCCTCAGCCTCCCTGTCAGTCCCTGTGTGTAGCCTGTGCGACGCAAAACCAGAGGGAAGGCTGCTTGACATTTCCTTTGAGTTGCGATGCCACATCAGCTTATTTCCTGCCTCTTGTCATTTCTTATCTTTTCCGTTTATCCTTGATCCCCTCCTGTCTTCCTAGCTGCCTCATCTTTTGGCCACTCATCTTTCCCTCCTTGTTCACTTGGTCTTTCTCTTCCTCTGTCACTCCTCTTCAGAGAGAGATGAGAACGGGTGGGAAAGAAAAAAGAGGTACTCTATGCCGTTACCATGGCAACTGCATCTCGGAGCAGAGCCAGTAGTCTTCCACAGGCGTGCATGCTCCCTCTCTCATTTTCCCTCCACTTGGCTAGCTTAGATGAAAGCTCAGCTCTGATGAGAGTGAAGAGAAAGAGGCAGAAGAAACAAGGGGGAAAGGCTGCACTTGTTAGGGAAAAGTAGCGTGTCATAACCCTCCAAGGAAACAATACGCTTTTCCCTGTGATGAATTATTATTACTGATGGCAGATATCAAAGACAGACCTTGTCGGTAAACTGCACACGGTGTACAACAAAGGAAACATGCAGTACATTCTGCACTCTCAGATTCTTCCTTCTCCTCTGCAGAGGTCTCAGTGAGTGTGTTGATCGAGGCCATTGTGGGTAATGGTCTGTTACAGGAAATTAATGCTTTTGCAGAGCTCGACTGCCTCACTCTATGACATCAATCAGTGTTAATTTGGTAATTAATCTGATTTCAAGAGATGTCTCAATAAGAGACCCCATTTAGCACAGAGCAGCACTGGATTATGCGATTTGTATTCTCTGTTATGTGTACCTGAATGTGTGTCCTCGATGGGCTTTTTCATTATTGGCTGGCATGAATCGAAGAAATCTTTTACGACCCCTTCAAAGCAACAGTAACTATCGATTTGAGTATCGCTATAAAATGTGTCACGCTTGCCATGGCTGTGTGCTTGTTAATGTGTTCGAAGTGGAAGTGAAAAATGTCCACAGCGGGGAGCAGACATGGTTAGACTGGAGCTGTTTTCAGGTAATTTGTTGCTGTGAGCACAGCACAACTGAGACAGATATATTCACAGAAACGGCTGTAGATGAATGCACTGTGTCATGTAGCCCAGATGGATGTTAAGCGAGGGGGGACGTCAGCTTCTGTTTCTCTTGGACAGAATGAGAAAGCGCGCACCTGTAAAGCACACAGGGGAGAGGCTTGTTATTTTCAGCTCGGCTGAATTGGACCGAGAAACCGAAAGACACGGGGCTGCTGAGTGTTTGCTTCCTCTCTCCGTCAGAATACAATACCTGAGTTTTACCTCTTCAATCTGGGAACTTTACTTGGCAGTCCTACTCACAATTTAGCCAGTGACAGAAAATTGATTTGGCAACTTATAGCTCAGTGCCCAGCTGGATCAGACAGCGAGGAGGAAATGAGGCCCTCAGCGGACATACCAGTCCACGCTTCACTTTTTTCCCCCAAGGAGGTGAATTCATTTCTGCCAATTTTCTCTGATTGTAAGTAATGGGGCAGTTGTGATAGAGCTGCAGACGAGGACGAGGAGGAGTGAGAGGAAGGGTTCACACTTCTTTAACCACGTGCATGTGTGTCAAGACCTTCCCTGGTTTGGAGTCTGGAGGGGACTGTCTGTCCTCTGAACCAGTGTGAACCGGTTGTGCTCTTGCTTTGGATGACGGCTGTGATTGCCTACAATCCTCAGGTGCATTATGTTGATGTGATTTGCTGCCTGTGGGGCAGAGAGACCTCCAGGGTCACATACAGTGTGGATTATATACAACGCAGTCCTTCAGGGGACTTTTACAATACACAAGCATTATTCCTATATGCTGAGGTGAACAGATCCCATTGGGGGTATTGGGGGTATTCTCACACATTATGCACCTTGCCTTCTTTTGATAAAAGGTTTATGTAAGAACATGTTCCCAGGTCAGAAATTTTCATCTGGTGGGAAATCTATTCTAAGTGGTTTTAAAAAAAATAAAATAAAATCCGCCCTAGATTGCAAAAATAATGAGCAGCTTCTTTATTTTTCACATCAGTAAATGGTAAAAAAAACAAAAACAAAAAAAAAAGCCCAGGCAGAAAATTTTAACTACTGTATATCTGTGCCATTCGCAGTAAAATGTTCCAAGGCTTCAGAAGCCTCATACTCAAAATCACCGCTCTCCACTAATGTTCAGCAATCACACAGGGAGAAATCCATTGTTGGCAGGCAGAGCTGTCTCTTCCCTTTTAATAGACGACAAAGCAATACACACAGTGTAATTTTTATTTTTGCGCCTCGCACATAAAAGTATCCAACCCACGTGGGCTTCGAAGACATTCAACATACAGCTGCAGTGGTGAAACAAGAAGAGAGCATAAATTATTACACAAGAATCTACAATGTGAACAAAATACTTCTCCTGTGCTGTCTTTTTTAAGCACTGCAAACAAAATCAGAGTCACAAAAAAGCTTCTTTGCTTAAAACTGAAAACATTTATTAAAATGCCAAGGCATGAAGAAAAAAAAATCATATCAAGCCTCCTGATTGTGTGCTTCTACAAATATTGCACACAGAAATTCTTGACTATTCCTCTGCATTAGAGTTATTTTTATATGAGGCAGTGTGTTTTGTTAATATATGTTTGCTCCATACCATACATATTTGTTGCACGTATTGTGACTATTACACAGGAACCCATTCAGACATTAGAAACAGAGAGAAACAGGCAGCCTGGTTCTAGTTGCAAGCATTTCTAAAGCTCACTAATTAACACTCCAGACTCCAAAATGTTACAAGGCCAAGGAATAATGCAGGATAAACCCTGGAAAACTCCAGCATGAGCCTTTACCTGCCTCTGTCTTTGTACAAATTTAACATGTGTTGTTTAGTGAGTTTTATAACTAAGTCTGATACCTAGACTTAGGAGTGGAAACAAGGGGCAAACCTGTTTCCACTCCACTCCTACTGCACATAAATTAAGATAAGTTAAGACAAGCTAAACTAATCTAATCTAAGATAAGCTTCAGTGGTAAAATACAACTACAGTTTTTATGTAGTTGCATTTTAATTTTATATTTCAATTTTACAATACTTTGTTTACTCCACTACATTATAGAAGGAAATATTGTAATTTTTACTCACTTGTTTGACTGTGTTAGTCACTAGTTAGATCAAATTGATACAAAAGTATTTTTACAATAATGCATCCATAATTATAATCCTGCAAATTTTGCAATCCACTGTTCTGAAATTCTGAAATATGCCATTCTGCATGATGGCTATTTGATTCATTTTGTAATCTAAATTCACACGTTTAGATGCAAATACTAATTAACTAACCACAAATATAACGTATTAATTAGTGAACTACAGAGGTAAGTCTGTTATCTAAACTGGCTGTTTGCCTCTGTTTCTACTCTTCATACTAACCTAAACTAATGCAAGTTAAATTGAGCATCTCCTGGCTGCAATGGTAAAAGACAACTACAATTTTTTTTGGTAGTTGTAATTTACTTATGTGTTTCTAGTTTACAAAATTTTATACTTTTACTCCACAAGAAGGAAATATTATACCTTTTACTTTGCTAATTTAGATTATTAATGCAAAATATAACCAAAAAGGCCTAAATTATGAACTCTTATTATAGGTTAAGCTACCCCAGCATTTTATAAATGGAGTGGTACTTGTACAGCACTTATCACTACAAGCCACGATCCATTCACACACACATTCAAACAGTGCTTACTATGCCTTTAAGCACTTTTTCTAACTATCATGCACACACTCACACTATAGATCGGGGGCAGTTTGGGGTGGGGTGCAGTATCTTGTCTAAGAATGCTTCTGATTAGTAGATGACCCGCTCTGCTTCCTGAGCCACAGCTCCCCATAAACCAGTTAAGTTAACTCAACCTTTACTTGCTGTGACATTAAATTGATAGAACAGTAATTCAACAATGCATCTGTTGCACCGTTTCTACATTGTGGTATCACTCCTAGCTAGTGCAGGGGTGTCTGTGAAAATGACTCGTCTCAAGTGTCTTTCTAGTAGGCCTCTGTTTAGACGTGCTAACAGTACACACCTCCGTAAACTGACATAACCGGATGCTTTGTTCTGTCACTGCAGTTGGCGTTATTCCTCTTTCCACCCACGCCTATACCCTGCAACTAAAGACAACAAGCTCCAACAGATTTCCAGGAAAATTGACACTTCAAACACTGATGATAACTAATAAACCTACATAACCGAAACCAAGCATCTGCTTTGTGCTGTATGCATCTTTATGTCATTGATTTATTCCTGTAGCGTATTGTCTTCATTGGATAAATAATGGATCATTGGATATAATAACTTCTGCACACTTATGCACTCAAATCAGAGTCTGAAACATTACAGGCATACCTGCTGATGGATGAGTAATACCCTACTGTTAACTGTTTCCTGTTTAACAGCTTGTATTTGAAGGAAGTACTGACTCCAGCACTCATAACCTCATGTAACTTTTTTGTGGTATTCGTCATCTTGGTGTCGGAACTTGCCTTGCTTAAATAGATGATCACTATCTGGCTCAGTGAGGGATTTTATAATTAAAGTAAATGCCCTTCACGGCAAGGTGAATTATGTCTTTGCAAATGGTGTTTTACGAAGAAAGTACAGCTTTTAGAATTTGTAATGAAAGTGCCATTATGGTTTTGGAACAAATGCATTTGTGTTTGGAATTTTTCACATTTTTTAAAATTTTTTAAGAGGGCATGTATTAATGCCATTGACATAGCATTTTGAAACAGTAGCTGTAGACAGTTCAATTGTTTTTAAATATAAACTTGGTATTATATATTTGCAATGTTCCTGTCTCTTCTTAGGTTGGTGTTACTTTGCTGAAGCGACAGAGGAAGGCCCTGAGTCAGAGGTGAAGAAAGCAAGCAAGAAGTCCTCTCAGTCAGCAGGGGGCAGCAGCAGACATGCAGGACTCAACCTCTGACAGCAAAATAACTAAAGAGGTCAGCTTTGTCCTGTTTGCACTAACAGACTAGTGCTAAAGCCACAGATATCCAGTTGGTGATGTGGAGTAAAAACTCACCATCAACTGGAAAAACAGGATGTAATAGCTTTTATTCTAAGTTAGGATCTGCTCTTAATAAGTAAAAGCTTAACTGAAAAAAAACATTATTGTCTACACAACCAGAGTCTTTATTATTCATATAACCGACTAATTAATCTATGACACACTGTTTTATCCAAGGACTGTAGAAAACACTTCTAATTTAGTTTATATAGTCATTGGTTCTACCACTTTAGAAAGGTATAGAATGTAGTAGTATATATATATACATATATATAGAGAGAGAGAGAGAGAGAGAGAGAGATAGATATAATTATTTGTTAATACTGATATTGTTATATTTATACTGAGAAATATATGTACTTATATGAGTTAAACTATTCAAGCAGTCATGCTAACTTAACTAATGCTACTGACATTGTTAACATGACATTTTGTAATTTGAGGTATATGAGATTTAAGATAAGACAAGATAAGTTAAGGTAAGATAGCTTTTATTAGTCCCACAATTAGAAAATTCACGTTATTACAGCAGCAATGTGGACAGAGCAGGAATAAATAGATGTAGCATAGCCTAACAACAATAATATTATACAAAAAAAATGGAAGAAAAATGTACACTATACAAGGTAGAATATATATATATATATATATATATACAAATATATACAGTATATGCATGTATGTATACATGTATGATACAATGATACTGTTGACATTTTACCATTTACAGCAGTAAAACGTCACTGCCAGACACTATATTATGAAATGTCCAGTCAGATATATCGGCCATTAGTCTTTACAAGTCTAAAAGAATAATGTTTGGCTGTTGGATTTGTTAGCTAGCAGCAGTTACAGCAGTTACACCTGCTATGTACTGGGAGTGGTGAGTAATTGTCACCAACTAATAGGCCTATTTCACAGCTGCCATTTTGACACAAAATATTAGATATTTTAATAATGCAGGTATGACTAATGACAGTAATTAAGGTACCTAAACATAACAGAGCCTTAGTTAATGTTATTACCAATACTTGTGCTTGCTTACTATTTTAGTAACACACTTGAGTGTCTGCAAGAACTTTTTGTCTTTGTTGATTTTGTTTTTTTGTTTTTTTTTACTATATTTGTGGTTTCTGAGGACAAGAATGGCTATTTGAGTGTTTATTTTTAAGAATAATCTTAAAATTTAAAACTAAAACTATCTTGTAACTCATAAATATTAAGCTAATTTTAACCTGCAAAGTGCTGACTTGACCTGGCTTCAGAGAATAACCTAACACTTCAGAAAAAAGGAGTTCATTTGTTCAAAACAGACCTTTGGGTCTCCCCGTGTTTGTGTGGGTTCTCTCCGGGTACTCCGGCTTCCTCCCACGGTCCAAAGACATGCAGTTAGTGGGGTTAGGTTAATTGGTAATTCTAAATTGGCCGTAGGTGCGAATGTGAGTATGAATGGTTGTCTGTCTCTCTGTGTTGGCCCTACGACAAACTGTCCTGTCCAGGGTGCACCCCGCCTCTTGCCCTATGGTAGCTGGGATAGGCTCCAGCCCCCACCCGTGACCCTGAATAGGATAAGCGGAAGAAAATGGATGGATATTTGCTTTTGATATGGGATAAGTTTAATTTTAGTGAACAACATGTTAGTTATTTTTGCTCTTACACCTTTACATGCTAAATTTACATGTTATCAGATTAAAATCCTTTTTGGTCTCTTTATTTTTCAGGCTTCCTTCCTACTCTGGGACCTGCCTGGGTGAACATGTACGGCTCCACTCGTACCTACACCCTGATGGATGAGTACCAGGAGTTAAACGATGGACTCGGAGAGGGCGTGTCCTTCAGAGCCCGTCTGCTCATCAACCTGGGTGTGGAGCTCCTGGACACCTCCTCGCCAGACATCACCAGCTCCACAGAGGTGCAGGTGGAGGGAGTACCCAACATCTCAGAGGTGGGTCCCTGCCTGGATGGGCAGCCATGCAAAGGAAGCCAATTGTTTCTTCTGCTGACAGGTTATGATCCTGCAGTTATTGTGAATTATTAATAGTCTTTATTTAGCCTACCTGGTGCATTATTAATAGCTGTTTGCTTTAATGTAGCTTCTTTTTGTTGATAGACATTGTAATGTAATCGCTGTCAATATGTAATGAATTATAGTGCTTTGAACAGTTTCTTAACATGTACGCCACCTTTACATGAATGTTTACTCATATTCAGACACTCATGCTTGTTTATTTTTATTGTTTTACAGACTGCTACTGGAAAGGTTGAGGAATTTTTCCTCTTTGGGTCTTTCCTAGAGGCCACAATGATTGACAGAAAGACTGGTGATAAGCCCATCAACTTTGAGGTCACCATAGGTATTTTCCATGACCTCACTGTCAGTCTTAGTTTTGAGCAGACTTTTTTGAGAAATAAAAATGCCTAGTGCTAAAATGGACTTGATTATGTATTTTTTTAACAGAGTTTTTATGGTTTACTCTATTAGAATGATAGTTTTGTTGCTGTAGTTTATTTGAAAGCAAACAGCTAGAAATCAAGTATACTCATTATTAGTGGATGTTCAGTAGGTACAGCACCTTTAATGGTGTAACTGTTAACATCATTGCTGTTGGCAGGTTATTATGGAAATGAGAATGATGGAGTCATCAAACCAAAAACAAAGGGGAAGAAGGGTGATGGTGACGAAGAGGAAACTGAACTGATCCACAACTCCAGTGAGGAAGAGATGGACGATGATGGAGACCTGACATCAGTGGCAACTACCCCACCCATGAAACCTGTGATCACTGACCGGTTGGAGCAATAATATCATCATACATTAGGAAAATGATAGTTTTAGTACTGGCTTTGTTTAAAAAAAAAAATTAAAAAATTGAATAAAAAGTATTGATTTAAACATTTTAAAAACAGCATTTTAGATATGCTCTCATTTTAATCCACAGAAATTATTTCCATCTGCCGTATTTTGAGAGGAAGCCGTGTATTTACATCAAGAGTTGGTGGCAAGATCAGAGAAGGAGGCTGTACAATGCCAACATTATTGACAACGTTGCTGATAAACTGGCAAGTCATACAATTTACTTAAACCTAAGTTGGCCTAAGTCAACACAAAAACAATTTAAATCATTATCATTCTGTTGCTTTTACAGGAGGATGGACTGAATGATGTGCAAGAGATCATCAAAACAGAGAAGGCCTACCCTGAGCGCAGGCTTAGAGGTGTTCTTGAGGAACTCAGCCAAGGATGCAGGTCTGTAGTTCAGCTGCACATTAAGTGTAATTAACTGTTATAAACATTCACACTCACCAAGCTTTAACTCTTTCAGTCAGTTTCTTTCGTTGGCAAACAAGGACCAGAATCAATCTGGCAGAACCAAACTTGACAGGGAGAGACTGAAGCTGTGCATGTCAGAAGTGGTATGTCAACTCAAAATAGTAATGGTAATTTTTTTTCCATTTGATATTGTATTTGTACTGTGCTAAATGCTGAACTTCTTTCTGGTTTTAGGAGGCCATTGGTCAGCAAGCTAAGACCATGAGGTCACAGGTGAAAAAAAGCACAGTGAGAGATAAGCTCAAGCTGGCTCAGAACTTCCTGTCAAAGCTCCGCTTTCTGGCTGACGAAGTGAGAGCCACGAGATATGTGTTGATTTACACATTATCTTTTTTGATGCATTTTCACATATTATAGTTGTTATTTCAATAACATGTTTAATAAGAGGACTCATTCTTATCACAGCCTCAACACAGCGTTCCTGATGTTTTCATATGGATGATAAGTAATGGAAAGCGTATCGCTTATGCACGTGTCCCTTCCAAAGACATCCTTTATTCCAGCATAGATGAGGAGAAGGGAAAGGACTGTGGGAAAGTCAAAACAATCTTTCTCAGGGCAAGTACCTAATGTATTTTGATATGAACTTCCAATCTATAATCAAACTTTTCGTTGTCTAACTAAAGTATTTTGTATTCTCCTCATATTAAGATCCCTGGTAAAAAAGGCTTTGGGCCTGCTGGCTGGACAGTACAGGCCAAGATAGAGATTTATCTGTGGCTGGGTCTGAACAGGCAGCGCAAAGACTACCTGAGTGGCCTACCCAATGGATTTGAGGAAAATAAGTTGTCCAGAGGACCTGGCCTGCCAGCCTCACCACCCATCAGCCTCACCTACATGAGTAAGGCCATCTTCCAGTTCACACCCTTTTTACACAGGTTTTCCTAATACATTAGAGATCCACCATTGACATTATGTTTAAAAGGGACTTATTATGCCCATTCCTGGGCCTCAGCTCCTCTTTTCGAAATAAGCTATTTTAGTTCTTCTCATTTTATGACCGCCCCAGCATTAAGCCAACTTTCTTCTGGTTGGCTGTACCTCAAAAAAAGGTTTGAGCTGCAGGTGGGTGGGGTTGCTGTGCTCACAATACAGACTGTATTTAAAAGATGGACATAGCCACTGTGCTGTCACCCATTGGTTAGTGAGGTCCTGTCATGAAGCCTTGAGCTGAGCATTTGTATCTTGGTGCTGTGAAACTGGCCATTATGAGAGGGGCGGATCTGAGAAATCTGAGGGACACTGCCCACCCATTCAGTAGCAATTCATCAATCACAAGGTTGTCCTTTATTTAGGGTGGAACTTATCATCTTACTGGACCGTAATGGGGATAAAAAAAATCACACTTATTTTTGAAACCATAGGGGCATCCCCTGCTGGCCATTAGAAAGAATGAGGTTTAATGCTCTTCCACATTAGCTTCACTTTTTAGACCTGGATGCTACTACTATCTTTTATATACAGTCTATGGCTCACAGCCAGAGCTGTGTGTCTGCGATGAACATATTAGAATAGCCACTCCTTTTAACATTTTACAGAAGCAAGAGTTAAGAGTTGTCAGTCATCAAAACAATTATATTTGAAATACTTTTTTAGAGATCTAAAAAAAAAAAAATCTGTGTACTATAAATCTTTGCTTGGTACATACGGTATATAATTCTTGATTCACTTTTGAGAATTTTCATTTCTGCAGTGAAACAAATCTTCCAGCTGAGGGTCCACATGTACCAGGCTCGCAGCTTGTTTGCTGCTGACAGCACAGGTCTGTCTGATCCGTTTGCGAGAGTTTTCTTCTCAACACAAAGCCAAGTCACTGAGGTGAGCATGCTCAAAAATCTTTTTTATGAGATCACCTGTCAGCACAGAATTTTATTTACTTTAGAGCCAGCTCTGGATCATCTTAAAGGTTTTGTTTTATTGCAGGTGCTGGCTGAGACCCTCTGCCCCACGTGGGACCAGTTGCTGGTTTTTGAGAATGTGGAGTTGTTTGGGGAGGCCAGTGAACTGAGAGATGACCCTCCTATTATTGTCATTGAAATCTATGATCAAGACACAGTGGTAAGGGTTGTTTTGTTATAGAGAGGCCTCTCTGTTTCCTTCTGTATTAACATAAACAAAACCTCAACAGCAGTCTTACCATGTTCCTTCATCTTTATCTGTCTGTCTTTCATTTGAAATGTATGACTAACCATGTCACTTAAAGAGACTAAAACCAGCATGTGGTATACCTTCAGTATTTCTTCTTTTTATGTAAAATGGTTGGGTTGATTTCAGTGACTTTTGGTTTGTCTCAATAGCAACATGCAATGAATTATATTTGAAAGAATGTGTTTGCTGACTGACAATTTTATATTTGCTCCTGACAAAAACACCATTGTTTTGGATGACCCTTTGGATAAGTAGAGTGTGGATTGGCTTGATGTACTGTAGCAGCACTGTTATGTGTGCAGAGTAGATTGTTTTGAAAGGCATGCAAGAGGAATAAGATATGTCCATGAGGACTTGATGGACCCTCCTGATTAACTTATCCCTGTTGCATTCCTTTAAATGAAATTTGTGCTTTTGTATGTGGCCATCAGGAATTTTGACTTTTTATAACCACTAACTGCAAGAAAGATTTTGTTGCTTTTTTTTTTATTTTTTAGAAACACTAATTAAATATTCAATCATCTTGTGAGTTTACATAAATATATATCTGTTTTGCAGTTCACTGGTTATTTTAGGGATCTTGCATTTGTTTATTTTGTTCTTTCTTTGGGCTCTTTTATCTTCAGTGCTTTTTATCTAGTCTGAAACATGTGCACCTTGAGCCATGTTTCCTCCTGCTAATAGGACTAACTACTCCATAATCAGCCCTCTGATTACTTTTTTTTTTTTTTAAACACACCCATTGTAAAATAAACACTAATACAGTAGGCCAAGAAGACCGTTTTTTTTCTAATATTCAGACCAGACTTCATTTTTCATTGTGTCCTGTCCTTTGCTTTCAGGGTAAAGCCGACTTCATGGGCAGAACCTTTGCTAAGCCTGTGGTCAAAATGGCTGATGAGCACTACGGTCCCCCACGCTTCCCTCCCCAACTGGAGTACTACCAGATCTACCGTGGGAACTGCACCGCTGGAGAAATGCTGGCAGCCTTTGAACTGCTGCAGGTTAGCTTGCCAAAGTATATACACCATCCACCTGTGAGCTTATGCTTCTGTAACTGCATTTGTTTTCCAATTCTTTGTATCATCCTTCAGATTGGGCCCAATGGAAAAGCTGACCTTCCTCCCATAGACGGTCCGACAGATATGGACCGTGGCCCCATCCTCCCAGTACCATTGGGGATAAGACCAGTGCTCAGTAAATACAGAATTGAGGTAAAGACTTAGTAACTTTGACATCAGTACAACTGATGGGAATATATTTAAAGGAAGTAAAACACCTGTAAGATCTGGTAACCTTTCTTTCCTTTAGGTTTTGTTCTGGGGGTTGAGGGACCTGAAGAGGGTGAATCTCGCACAGGTGGACAGGCCTCGTGTCGACATTGAATGTGCTGGAAAGGGAGTTCAGTCTGCCCTCATTCCCAACTACAAAAAAAACCCCAACTTCAGCACTCTTGTCAAGTGGTTTGAAGTGGTACTGTATGGCACTATTGATATATACTTCTCCATCACCATATTTACATCAGCCATATTGGAAAAGAAGCATGGAGTGACTGCTCTTAGCCACTAAACCTACTCTATAAGAACTAACTCTGGATTTTGCGTGTCAGGATTTGCCTGAGAATGAGTTGCTTCACCCGCCGCTGAACATCCGAGTTGTGGACTGTAGAGCTTTTGGTCGCTACACTTTGGTTGGCTCTAATGCTGTCACCACCCTGCGGAAGTTCATCTACAGGGGAACTGACAAGCAGGCCAACAACTGGTCCACCACAGGTATCAAATAACTGAAAAGTAGAGTATATGTTTGCCTGTACAATACTGCAGTGAGTGACAGTTTGTGATGATAAAGATGGCACATTCACATTATTTTTATTTTATCTTTTAGACGAAATTATTGTTGTCAGCATGGAACCTGAGCCTTCCTTTAAGAAAGTGGAAACTGTGGTCAAACTTGACTCTGTAAGTGTGACCTTTTTAAATTTGATGAAACCTCCATTCAAGTACCAGTCTAAAATAAACAGACATAATGGTTATTATGATTAATGCACATAGCTATTGGCTAATGGAATTTGGGAATTACTAAAATGAAAAATACAAAGTAAACAATGACAGATGAAATACTGGCTAATCTGTATTTATACAGAAAAATGTTGTCACTTCATTTAATCTGGTGTTCCTCTGTAGGGCTCTGATGCTGTGGTCAAAGTTGAGGTAAGCAGAAAGCTGTGGTTGTGTGATTTATAAATCAAACTACAAGATTTCATGTTGCCTCAACATGTCTCAAAGCCTCACTCACAAGATCTGTAATACTTACATAAAAAGGATGATGACAAAGATGGAAAAGGGAAAAAGAAGAAGAGGAAGAAGGGGGATGAGGCTGAAGAGGAGGAACTTGATGAGAGCATGCTGGACTGGTGGTCCAAATATTTTGCCTCCATTGAAACTTTGACAGAGGTAACAGAAGTCTTCTTTTGACTGGCTATATAACTGAATAAAGTTGAACAAGTTAAACAAATATTCAGCCAATGTTACAAATTATGATGATGGATTAAATTTTTCTTCAAGACTTTGTTGTCTCTGATCTTAACCTTGTTGTTTTAGGTAAAGTAGAAAGTCTTATTTTGGACTTGACAAGTACAGTTAAGAAATAGAGCTTTACTCTTTCAGTCACTCAAGGCTCAAGAGGCAGCTCTGTCAGACTCAGAGGACAAAGATGACATGGACCTTGCAGATGGTGGAGGTAAAACCAGATGAGACCTTAAATCTGATCAGTTTGTTTTGGGGGTTTTTTCTCATCAGTTTCAAAGTTCACTCATTATGCCTCCATGTGTCTTTGTGTCAGTGTTGAACAGCGTTTTCATGTGTTTTAATAAAATCTGCGATGTTTATAGTCTGACATTTGCCAAATTTTAAAATCAGAAAGAAAAACAGCTAAATCGACTATCTTTGATTATCTAACCTTCTAGTATTTAACTCATTTCTTATGCTTAGACCTCAAAGGACCACAGTATTGGTGTTGAGCAGATATAGGTTTTATTTGATATTTTAATCCTGCATGTTCATCTTTTATGAGCTTGCTAACTCCATTGTTTTCTTCTACAGTGCAATAGCGAACCTCATACCCAAGAATGCCTCCATGTAGATGCTGACATGAATCCAAATTTCCATTTGTGGGACAACCAATAGATACATATTTGCAGTATGCTGGTTATGAAAGTTGTCAATAATACAGAGAACAAAAACACAAAGATGCTGGAATATGACAAACAATAAAGAATCATCTATTTTTAATAGGAAAATTATACTATATATCTTACCTGGAGGATCCCATCACACTACCAAGCATTTCCACTGAACTCTATACTTCAGTAATTCAATGGCATGCTTGCTTTACACAGTAAAAGTTTGTTCATGTGGAATTCATGTCTCGAGTGCTATGCTCCTTTCCCCCCATCCCCATTCCTCCTCTTCAACCTGTCCTCGCTGCTAACCTGTACTCAGATATTAAACCTGATGACTCTCCTGTGAAAGGCACAAAGAAGGGAAAAGGAAAGAAGGAAAAGAAGAAGCCAGCAGTCGATCCTTATGAGAAGAAAAAGCCAAAACTGGATGAGCTGAAGGTACTGGACTGCTGAAAACAGTTCGTGTTCACAAAGTTGTGATAGCCACATGCAGCCATATCAGACAGCCACGTCATTTCAAACCCAATTTATCTGCTAACATATATATATATATATATTTTGTATGTTAAGGTGTATCCTAAGGAACTGGAGAGTGAGTTTGATAACTTTGAGGACTGGCTGCACAGTTTTAACCTGTTCAGGGGAAAGGGTGGTGATGATGATGACCAAAATGTGACAGATGAAGACAGGATTGTTGGAAAATTCAAAGTAAGTACTTGTTTCTATGGACATTTGACATTCATTGATAAACAAGCTCAAAACTCTGTTTTATCTAACATAAAACAGACAAAATGGAATATTTGTGTTATGTAATAATTCTTAGGTAACATCTTTTCTTCAGAATATCCTTTCATTTGTTTTTCTGTGTCCATTTAGGGTTCACTGTGCATGTACAAAGTGTCGGATGATATGCCCAGAGACATGAACTTTGACTCCAACATGGGAATGTTTCATAACATTCCTAGCAATGATCCTATTAATGTCCTTGTCCGCATCTATGTCATCAGGGTAAGCTATGTGCTCTTCATGTAAATATTTATTTAGATATAATGAGAAGAGGTCAGATTCTACAGGGATGTTTATTGTTAGAGATGCTCCGACTGCAATTTTCTTGGCCGATTCCATTTTTTCTCTAAGTGTGATCTGCCGATACTTATTTTTTCTGATCCTAAATTTCTTTCTAAGAACTATAATTGACAGTATATTTAAACAAAATCATTTTCATATTAAAATTAGTAAACTTTACAATTTCCTCCAAACTGCATTTGCAGGATCTCCTTTCCCTTAAACAACTCTCAAAATAAAGTGCTCTGATACTTGAAAGAGGTCAAAATAATTAACTAAAAATGAGCTGCTGTACACCCACCTTTACCTGACATATTTTACCAAACAAAAGGAGGTGCAACAGATTTATATAAAAAAAACAAAAAACAAATGTCAGTTACTTACATCTTTTTCCAGTACATTCATAACTTCACCAGATAGCAGGACATTAACCTGTTTCTCTTTTTTGCAGCTTTAACTGCTTTGACTCCTTTGACTGCTCGTGCTGAGGCTGCTGGCTTGTGGTTGGCTCTGAGCTCTGGATAGCTTTAGATTTAGCCACTTTGCCTTTGTTAGCTTCTTTAAAATGTGCATGTTCAGCTGAGTGAGGGTGATTTAAGCATCTCATTAGGTTCGTGGTGGTTTATTTTAGCAAACTTTGGACCAGATTTACTAAACAGGGCAAAATAGTGCAATCCCCAAATAGCGCTGATAGGTTTGGTTAGTTTTACAGGTGATTTAAAAAAGTTGTGCTGTTTTCTAAACACAGGCGCAGTCACTTCATTTCAGTATGACATGCCCAATCTTCCAAGAGCCGATTTAGCTCAAAAAATAAGACATGCTTTTTTTCGGTGTTAAATATTGGCGCAATTAGCAGTAAATTGTGTGTCACAAACATTGGTAAATCACTTTGCGTGCTTGATTTAAATATTCTCTTCCCTATATTTTGAGCCTTGAGAAATACGTACGCAAGAGGGTCAGTCACAAAAATCTCTGACTTCCCACCTCTTACGCGCAAATCTTGTCACTGCGCTCTCTTTGTAAATACCATACTTTTTTTATGCTAAAACCCAGTTTATGCTGGCGAAACACGTTAGTAAATCTGGCCCTTTGTGTCTTCCTCACTCATAGTGAAGAACTTGCTAACTCGCACCTGACTATTTGCCTGTGCTGCTGTGCGTTTGTTGCACATGTATGAAACAGACCGGCTGGTAATCAGACATACGTGAGACCGGTCAGGGCCGAGAACGCTGAAAATCGACTGATTCAGGTCCCTGGCCGGTCAGTTGGTGCACCTCTGTTTATTGTTATTATTAACTTCACGCTTAAGTTTTTGCAATTTTTTGGTAGGCGACTGATCTACATCCAGCAGACATAAATGGTAAAGCCGACCCCTACATTGCAATCAAACTGGGAAAAACAGAGATCAAAGACAAAGAAAACTACATCTCAAAACAGCTGAACCCATTGTTTGGCAAGTAAGTAAAAGGGAGTATTTCAGAGCATAGTGGCGATCACTCGTAAGATCTATATGATCTTACAAGTTTTAACTGTTATGTGTATGTTTTGAATTTAAACGAAAACGTGAAAAAAAAAACCTCAACTATCTCTTATCAGATCTTTTGACGTGGAGGCCACATTCCCAATGGATTCCACATTAACTGTGTCAATTTATGACTGGGACCTGGTGGGAACCGATGATCTCATTGGAGAAACCAAAATTGACCTTGAGAACCGCTTCTACAGCAAACACAGAGCCACATGTGGTATTGCACGTGCCTACGCCATGTAAGAATCATACAATCTGTTTGACTCAAGTACCATTAGCCAATATGAAAACAAAATTAAACTGAAAAAGTACTTTAATTCATTATTCATTTTTTATAGATGCATGGGAAGGGAAAACTTATCACAAATTCAACCAAATGATAGTGTGCAGCTAGCTAACATTGCAGCTCACAACCACCATTAATATTTGTGTCCTAATACCCCATCAGTAGCATGAGTCTCTCTTCACTAGTAGAAAGAAGAAGAAAATACTTTCTACATAAAACTGCTCAGAACTAAATTTATATAGGTCATAATTTCTGGAGTTTTTCCAATTTATTTGTTTATTTATATTTTTGCACTTTGAGCCCCATAAGACAACAAGGCTATTATACTCAAGGCAAGGCAGATATCTCTGCCAATATAGATCTCCCAAACTGGGCAACTCATATCAAATCAGTCTAGATTAATCTGATTTGGGGTGAACTCTCCCTTTATTATTAAACCTAACATGCCTGTTTTATTTATTTATTTATTTTTGTGTCAAGGTTTTCCAAAATTTTAAAATTTTCCGTTTCATATAACTGTGTTCACATTTTTCTGTAGCCATGGTTACAATGTGTGGCGTGACCCGATGAAACCCACGCAAATCCTAGCTAAGCTGTGTAAGGATGGCAAACTGGATGGGCCTCACTACGGCCCTGGAGGAAGAGTGAAGGTGGAGAACCGTGTCTTCATGGCACCAACTGAGATAGAGGATGAAAACGGTATTTTTTGACCTTTTGTTTCTCCCACCTCACTTACTTTAATAACTTATTATGGAAAGGTAATATTACTGTAAAGAAAATGCTCTCCCTAATACTTGTTCTTTGCTTGTTTGTGAGGTTGGTAATGCATGATTTCCTGATACTACTGACAAACTTGAGCAGTCTGATAAATGCTTGCATGGTTAAAAGGAAAGTGCGATTTAGTTTGATGTCAGCTTTAAAAAAAAAAAAATAAATGTGTCAGGTCTGAAGAAGCAGACAGATGAACACCTTGCACTGACTGTGCTGAACCACTGGGAGGAAATTCCACAAGTCAGCTGCAAACTTGTCCCAGAACATGTGGAGACCAGACCACTGCTCCACCCTGATAAACCAGGAATTGAGCAAGTATGTAAATGTATAAATAAATTTCAATTAAACAGACATATTTGTCTTAATTAACTTTTATATTTTATTTGCATATTGAAAAGATTTTTTCTACTACTGAACTGTGCTTAGGGAAGAATTGAGATGTGGGTGGATATGTTCCCTAAGGATATGACAGCACCTGGCCCTGCACTTGACATTTCACCAAGGAAACCAAAGAAGTATGGTCACCTTGCAGCTTTAATAAACACAGTATAAAGTTCAAAACCATGAGAGTTTATTTGAAGAAATTATACAGTTCAATCTGAAGTTTGTACCAGTCATTATTGATCAGGGTATCATTACTGTTTTTGCTTGTTTGCAGGTTTGAATTGAGGGTCATCATTTGGAACACAGATGAAGTCGTTCTGGAGGATGATGATATCTTCACTGGGGAGAAATCAAGTGATATATTTGTGCGAGGGTAATAATGTGCTTGATTTAAGAAATAAAAATAAAGAATTGTTTGTTTATGAGTAGAAATAGAGCAAATTTACAATACAGGAACACAAAAAAACTATTTCTTGGTTTGATTGGAAAATCCATTCTCCTCCTCTTTTCTTACAGATGGTTGAAAGGGCAGCAGGAGGACAAACAGGATACTGATGTCCACTATCATTCCATCACTGGGGAGGGAAACTTCAACTGGCGCTTCGTCTACCCATTCGACTACCTCATGGCTGAGGAGAAGATTGTCATCTCAAAAAAAGAGTCCATGTTTGCCTGGGATGAGACGGAGTACAAGATCCCAGCTCGTCTTAACCTTCAAGTGTGGGATGCTGACCATTTCTCAGCAGATGATTTCCTGGGTATTGTCAAAAATCATTAAGAGTAATCTTTAGCTTCAAAAATCCCTATTCAGAAGAGTTTGTTTGCCAAATACTATTGCAGCATTGTTTCATTGTTTTAAAGACACTATGAAAGACAAAAACATTGATCAGTATTCCGTGAACTACAGTTTAGTCTTCCCACCTTGTCATTTGACAATTACTCTATTTAATTTAGTTAAAAAAAAATGTCTTCATAGGTGCAATTGAGCTGGACCTGAACCGTTTCCCACGTGGGGCAAAGACTGCCAAGCAGTGCACCATTGAGATGGTGACAAATGAGGCAGAGATGCCCATGGTCTCCATCTTCAAACAGAAGAGAATCAAAGGCTGGTGGCCATTTGTGGCCAGGAATGAAGATGATGAGTTTGAGCTAACGGTGAGTCACAGTGAATAGCCACCTGTAGAGCCCGAGCGATTTATCAGTGGGGCAATATCATCGGCATTTATAGCAGCTGATACAGGAAAAAACGTACAAGTGGATGGGAGAAACACCCTTCAACTATGTTATGGGTGTTGACATTGTATAGTTTGTCCACCAGAGGGCACTCTGTAAGCACGTGTTTGGAATGCCACAAACACAGCAACCAGCTGATCCAAGCAGAGTTGGGTAGAGCATAGAGTAAATAAATAAATACACATAATAAATGATAGGCAAATCTGTTTATGTTTGTGTTTCTGAAAGAAAAAAATATTGGCTGATATCCAGTATATGAATATCAGATTTTTAAGTCATCAAATATCGGTATTGGTATTGGTCTTAAAAATCCTATAACAGGTGGGCTCTAGCCAAATGAAATGCTGGTTGTAACTATGGAAAGACTAAGGGCTGTAATACTAATGCTAGCAATACAACATGCTCGCAACGACATTGCTAACTTACAGAGGTTTCTTGTGTGACATCATGCACACATTGCTCACTAAGGAAAAATGTGTATTCCCTGGCTGGTTTTCAAGTCGTTGCTGGAGGTTGCTGGCTGTCGCCAGGTGGAATTAGTCACAAAGAGGCAACAAAAACCTCCTTGTGATTGCTTTGGTCGCTAGCAGATTGCCACAGTTCGTATTTTGTATGAAAGAAGCCGAGTTGTCTGCAAACACTCGCTAATTACTAGCCAAGTGATACTAAAACTTGAAAAAGTGTGACGCAAACTGGAAATGGAAAACATTTGCCTGTAAAAGCTGTGCCTCAGCACTGCAGCCAACGCATTTCAAAAGACGCAAGTTTCACTTTGAAGGCAAATGGTCTTGGTTTCCAGTTTACATTGCACTTTTCAGTTTCACTACCACTCAGAGAGAAGCTGGCCAGTGTTTTCAGACAAGTCACCATCTTCCATGCAAACTATGACCGACAGCAACAATCTGCTTGCAACCAAAGCAATTGCAAGGAGGTTTTCACCAACTGGATGGGGAATACACTTTCTTCCCTACTGACCGGTGGTTGCCAGGGAGTCACTGACCGGTTACCCCAAGCTGAAATGGTTTTATTTAACAAGTGTGACTCCAAATGACTGTGTTTGTTTTTTTGTCTTTACAGGGAAAAGTGGAAGCAGAGCTGCACCTTCTGACAGGAGAGGAAGCAGAGAAAAGCCCAGTTGGTGAAGGACGAAACGAACCAGAGCCGCTGGAGAAACCCAAGTATGAAGGATGTTTTCCTATCACCCCTCATACTTTTCTTTTGAGCTAGTTTTTTTCAGTGACATTGTCCAATACATTCTTTGGATTCTGTGTTCTCCCCTCCTATATACAGAAGTGCTCACATACAAAGTGTTACGTTCATGTGCGCATACTGTACCTGCACAGATACATTTAGGTTTAACAGTTGGAAGTCCAAACAGACATTGTCACAACAAAATTTAAAAAACAGACAAACAAACAAAAAAAACAGTTTTAAAAATAACAGATATAGTGATAAATAAAAAATGATAAATGAATAACTAACTGAACTGTTAAATCGATTATAAAAAGCCACCTCTTATGCAATCATAAAAAAGCATATAAAAAGCAATACTAAATTTGCATTAAAAAGCAACTGAGGAATGAACTGAGGAAAGACATTTGAAGGAATATGCTTCAGTCAAGCTGTGGACTTAAACCTAGGATCTTCTTTCTCTATATGGTAAGTTGCTGTTTCTTACGTGTATTTCTAACTGCAATCATTTTTTCACCATTTATTTTGCTTTCTGCTTCATGGTTGTTTCAGTGATATCACTTACTTTCACAACATTAATTCAAATTGGATGTAGAAAAAGAATAACAGTAGAACCTATGTGCATAGCCCTCAAAGAATGTATTGCTGAACATACACATTTCTGTCGTTCCAGCTGTCCAGACATCAGCCTTCTGTGGTTCTTCACCTCCTTTACAGCCATAAAACACTTGGTCTGCACCCAGTACAAGTAGCTGGTCATCCAGATTGTCACTGCTGTCCTCCTGGTGCTGGCTATGCTAGCTGTTCTGCTCTACTGTTTTCCTCCTGCTTACATGGTCAAGAAAATGCTGGGAGCTTATGATGTTACTCAGACACTTCTGCAGAACGTTCCAGCAGACTAACCACAAAACTCTTCGCTCTCTCTTGCCTCCAAACTTTCTAATCCATTCTTTGTCTTCAATCATCATTTTTTAGACTAATTAAAAGTGGTGAAGCAATAATTTTAAGACCAAGGTATAGCAAGAAAACAACATGCAATAAGAATGGATTCAGAAAACCATGTTCTTATAGAAGTTACTTAATTAATTAATCAAATTACTTGCTTAATTAAGTAATTACTAAATTAGCTAGTGCATGCCCATGATACAATATTGTTTGGCCTGTTCATGCTTTTGGCAAAGAGATATACCTACATTGAAAAAAGTAAAAAACAAAAATTGAGGTGGTGGATGTTGCCTATATGTTCAAAATGGGTCATTTAGCCCATTGCTAGGTGGTTGCCAGGTAACATGATGACACCATATTATCGGATATAGGTAAGAACCAACAGGGGCCTAAGATATACCTGTGTGCCAAGTTTGATTCCTCAACTCCAGATGGTCTAGGAGGAGATTGTGGACAAAGAAACAAACACACACAGAGAGACAGAGATTTTGTGTGTTATTGTAAGATATTCCTATACTGACTCTAAGCAATCAGGTAACAAAAGTAGATATTTCATATTCTCATTATGAATGGACCATATTTCCACATTGTGTGTTAGTTGAAAAGCAGTAGTGTTAAAGGGCAGTTAATTCTATTAACAGTTAATCTAATTTGGGCAACTGGGCATATCACAATCAAACAATCTAGACAGATAAATACATGCCAGAGGAACATAAATTTGATTTTGTGGTAAAATTAAAGTCATGAGTAGAAATGTTTTGGTTCAGTCACCATTTTATTTTCTAAAGATAAATATAGATGAAGGCATTTATATTAAACTGACAATTTGAAGCAGACTCTTTATATTTAGCTACAATATTCACGTTAAGTTTGAGTAGAGAGAACACGTCAGCATTTAGGAGTGATGCACAGGAAGCATGAATAGAAATTTATGTATGTGAATGATGATTTTTGCACCCAAAGTTTAAAAATGCAGTAAAAGAAAGGAAAAATAAGAAGTATATCCAAAATGAACCCAAAAGTGAGTATGGCATAAAAGAAAAAATCATTGGAAGAAGAATAATCGAGAGCAACACCTCAACAGGTGAAACCTGGTTTCTTAAATCCAGAGATACAAGTACTCAAGGGCTGCCCTGTGGAAGTTGGGATGGGCTCCAGCACCCCTGCAACCTGAATTGGACAAGCAGAAGAAGATGGATGGATGGATGGATGAATGGATGGATGATGGATGATGGATGGAGTACCCAACATATACCCAAAAAACAAAACAGAGAGGTCAGCAGTCACTTCCAAATAGTAACAAGTTGGAAGCAGCAGAGCAGAAGCTCAGACCTGAAATAAAAGCCGGACCCAAGACCTTCAAGAGTTGCTGAAGCATATTTTACCATGAGATAAGTGCAAAGAAAAAACGCTACTTCATATAATACGTTGATAAGGTAGAATTAGTAGTTAAGGTAGAATTTTAAAGGAAAACCCCCAAAACTCATGAAACTAAAAGTATGATTTGGGAGCAATGTAACCACAGAGGACTTCCCAATTCCTGGTTAATTCAGCTTGAACGAGCTTGAACGTCAATACTTGGTATGACCACCTTTATTCTTCAACACAGCCTGAACTCTCTTAGCCAAGCTTTCTTGTAATTTCTTTAAGTAGTCTTCAGGAATAGTTCTCCAGGCTTCTTGAAGGACATTCAAAGCTGCCTTTATTTCTGCTCTCTGTCGAGATGATCCCACACTGCTTCAGTAATCTTGAGGTCCAGGCTCTGGGGAGGCCAATCCATGACTGATAGTGTTCCATGGTGTGTTTTTCTATCCAGGTATGCTTTTACTGCATTGGCAGTGTGATTGGGATCATTGTCATGCTGAAAAATGAAGTCGTTGCCAATCAGATTCTTTCCAGGTAGTATTGTATGGTGGATCAAAATCTGATGGCCTTTTTCTGCATTCATAATTCCATCAATTTTGACAAGATCTCCAACACCACTGGCTGAAATGCAGCCCCAAACCATGACAGAGCCTCCACCGTGTTTTACAGATGGTTGTAGACACTCACTGTTGTACATCTCTCCTGACCTCTTCTGTACATATTGATAAAGAATTTCAAATTTGGATTCATTCACTCCATAAGACCTGTTGCCACTGATTTTCAGTCCAGTTCTTGTGTAATTTGGCATACCTCAGCCTTTTCTCCCTGTTTCCCTTCCTTAAGAATGGCTTCTTGACAGCCACCCTTCCACTCAGACCATTTCTGATGAGTCTGCAGTGAACAGTAGATGGATCCACCGAAGGGCCAGATGCATCTCTCAGGTCCTGTGTCAGGTCTTTGCTGGATTTTTTTATCCTATTTCTTAAGAACATGCCACTTCTTCTTTTGTCCTCCACGTGTCCAGTTTCCTCCGATTATTTAAGGACACACTGCACACCATGCTGAGATATGAAGTTTTCAGCTAATAGCTCTTTGGGAGTCACCTTGTTAATGCAAAAATACTATTTTATGCCTGTCAAACTGTGTTATCTTTGGCATTTTTCATAGAGTCAACTAAAGAAATGTGAACAAATGATGTTTTTGTGACCGGCTGCTAGTAACAAAGTGCCTAAAGATATCAATTAAAACTGGTTCTTTGCTAAGTTGTCTGTTATGTGTAGACACAACACTGGTTCATCCCTTGAATTAGGTGCCTTTTTTGTGCTTCACAGGTCAGTGTTAAGTGGCTTAACAAACAAAAAGAACATCTGGTCAGGTACAAGGACCAGATGAGTGAAATAGCAGCCAATGTCCAAAGAGAGACCTTCAGAAAGCTTGGAAGAACTGTTGCTCAAGACCAGTTTAAAAAATTACAAGAAAGTCTGGCTCCTTGGAAGCAAAATATAAAGACACGAGGGGTAGCTGGAGACTTTTGCACAGCACTGTAGTTCAGGGGTAGAAAAACCATTGCATTATGAACCATAAAAAAAGCACCTCCAATTTTTTTCCTTTCTGTTACTGTAAATAAGTGCAAATACATTCTGAAAGGGTTGTCATTTAATAACGCAACAGTTTACAGATGATGTACAGCTTGAGATGTTTTAGGAGAAATAAGAAAGATTCAGTTAATCTACTGTTATTACAGAAACATTTCGCCACAGATCCTTCGTTTATTAGGGTCTTTATCCTAAAATATAAAGCGCCTTGAGGCGACTGTTGTTGTGATTTGGCGCTATATAAATAAAACTGAATTGAATTGAATTGAATTAAACCATCTTCCTTCAGTTTGTTATGGCAGGGCCATGGGTTATGACTTTGTCAGTGAGAAGGCTGTAAAACTGATGAAGATTAAGACCTCTGGCTTGCATGAAATTAGCAGTTCAGATAACCACAGTGTGACCTATTTTATATGCCTTGCAACACAATGCTTCCTGGTGTGAATTACAGTGAAAAGTCCAAACATTATGCCCTCCTTCTCTGCAGTTTTTACTCTCTGCCAAGCCACCAAGTGGGCTGCTGGCCATATGTTTGCTATCTCTGATCTAATTTAAGATAACTGGCATGAAAACTACTCAGATCTGATTTCTCCTTAACTAGTAAATGGAGTTACTGGATTGTAGTGGATTAAAAAAAAAAAAAAAAGACAGTATTTCTGCTGTGAAATGCAATTGAAGAAGATATTTAAAGTAGCATCACATGATCAGATGGAAATATTTATAAAAAGTAAAATCACATAAACATGTTATTGGACATAATTTGTGATGATTCCTCATTTTTATTTATTTATTTTATTTATTTATTCTTTTTGAAGAATCAGCAAAGATCACTGCGTCGCTAAATCTTTCTTTGCGCTGCAGATGCTGATGCTCTGCACTTCTCTGTACTCTGATAGGTTTTGTAATACGCACACACTTACACACACACACACACACGCGTGTTCTTTTACTGCAAACAAACTCCCTTTCTGTTGCTGTACTCTTTAATCAGGATGTTCACAAATTTATGAGCCATGCAAAAGTATAGAAGTAAGCAGGCAAAGTACACCACTGTGAGTGTGTGGAACTGGATGTGTAAGTATTACTCTTTTGTCTCTTCGGTGGTGGAAAATACATTATGCTGAGCTTCAGCCAGATAATACAGTGTAATGTGCATGGAAGTCTGTTGTCTAGATACGCATCAGTTGTGTACTTTTGTTGTAAATTGAACTGTCTGTGTATCTTTAATGACACTGCAGTGGAAAAAATCCAGTTCCTGAACAAGGTCAACTTTGTTTTGGAAAAAATAAGTAATTGTTATTGTGGCAGGAATGTATGCAGGTTTTTTGTGAGCTCTGCTTGGAAAGCTGACCACACTGTGGAAAATGAGGACTGATAAGTCTCTCTCTCTCTCTCTCTCTCTCTCTCACTGTGTCTTTTTTTTCTTTTTCTTTTTCAGTCATGCTCAGCCAAATGAATACAGACCTGAGGGCATTACTGGTCAAAGGTTTTGATGGAAAAGCACATTTATTTTTGTCTTATGAAACAATAAATTGATAAGAAATGGTGTAAATAATAATAACTGATGGAAACACTACTCAGCCGCAACATAATGATCGTCCTGTTACAGTGCAATATTCTGCTGGGAAACTTTGGGTCCTGGCACTTTGACATCTAAATATTGTTTCAGACAAAGCACACAATGCCATGGTAAAGGCATTCCCCTACAGCAGCAGTCCTGTCCAGCAGGACATTGTTTACCCGGCCTCCAAATTTCTCAGATGTCAATACAAAGTATCAGTGGGATGCACTGGAACAAGTCCAGTCCATGGATGCCCCACCCTGCAGCCCACAGGACCCAAAGGCTTTGCTGCCAACACCCCAGTGCCGGACACCACGGAACAAACCTACGGGTCATGTGGCCGTGGGTGAGAGCCATTTTTCTTAGCATGAGGGAGGCCTACACAATATTAAATGTTTTGGCTGATCTGTTCAAGTACCCATAAAACACTAGTCTCAAAGTCAGCAATAGTCAGGGTTTCAAAAAAAAGTGCCACATCTGAGGCTGACCAATAAAAGGAAAAATTAAGATGGGCAAAAGAACACAGTTACTGGACAGAGGATGATATACCTTTTTATTTGTAAGTCTGCTTAGAAGATGAGGATCTTGCAGACAGCTGTTTAATGCTGACACTGAGACTGGTGCTTTGTTGGTGCGTTTTAACAAACCTCCTAGTTGAGGACCTTTGACGTTCCTGTTTCTCAAACTAGAGACTCTGACATACTTGTGTTCTTGCCCATTTGTGCACTGAGGTTTCCCACTTCTCTTTTTATTTGGGTTAGAGACAGTTTACAGTTTACAGCGGAGGGTATTATGCCACTGTGTGAAATACAATGGCATTTTATACACACTTCTTCGTTTTAGCCAATTTCCTGTGTGGAATAGCCTCCTTAGAGTTCATAAAACTCTAAGGAGTTTCAGAACTAAGCTCTGCTTTTGGCTATTTCGAGACTGTAATCATACCCATAGAGTCTGATGCTTTAATAAACAACTAACCTTCTAACACAATGTGCCACTGGAACATAGGAGGGTTTGCTGAAGATGCGCCTCTGTACACCTTCGTATATTCCATTAAAAATCATAAATGGTTTATAATTAATGATTCTATAAATCAGGAACTATTATTTACACGATTATGATCACTTGCATGTTCTATTAAATACAACCAAAGTGCTTTTGTTCCAAAAACACTGACATATCAAAGAAATGAAAGAACTGAACATAATTGATTGAAGTACAGACTTTGAGTAATAAACTATTTGACATTTAGACTCGGATGGTAGGATGTAGGACAGGACCCCTGGAGTTTAGACGCTGGCTGTGGTGGTCATGAAGCAGGTGGAGACTTGGATGAGGATCTCTGTGACCAGGATGAGGTGGAGATGGGGAGGACTGAGAGTCTGAAAGGCAGAATGACAGAAGAGCACTGAGATTTAAAGCACAGGGAACAGAGGCTGATTATCTCACAGAAGGCAGGAAAGAACATGACGGGACCAGAGTGATGATGACAGAACTGAGTTTGACAGCGTGGGAAGGCAGAAGTGACCTAAAGAATATACTCCAAGCCCAATTTCCCAGTAATGCAGGTGGACGAGTGAACATACCCATGAGTGAGCTTCAGTTCACCAGGAAAACTATAATACTGAGTGACAGGCAAACAACACAAGACACATAACAGAAAATGTGACATAAAATCAGAATTAAACAGTGAGGAATCATGAGTACAATTTCTAATGCAAAAGAAAAAGAAAAGGGCAATATAAAAATGCTGAAATAACACCAGTTCATAACAGTAATGTAAAGTTCACTGATACCTTAAGATATCACCAGCCAGAAAAGAGTGTGCATACAGTATCTGGAGGAGAAATATAACACAAACTTTGCATTTGTCATATGACTCAGCATACTTCATTTAAAGCACTGTCTTCAAAAAGCTTCTTTTTTCAGACTGTAACTGAGTCTGAATGAGCAGCTGACGCTGACATGGTAAGAAGCTGTAGTCTTTCTAATACCTGCACCTTTTGTCCCACACACACCAGATGATTCCTTCTCAGGGAATCTTTTCGTTTTCCTTGAGAACATGCTGGGAGGGTAGTGAGGAAAATCCCACAAATTCTATACTGGAGACATTATAAGAGAGAGGGATGGCACTAGTATAACTTTGAAAGGGGAAATAAAGATGTTTAAAACCCTATTTTGGACCAAAGTCTGTAACCTTTTTAAGCAATTTTCAATCAAATTTGACAAGGGATTCTATACATGCAGTGACCATTGAAATTAAAGTTAATTTAGATGATGCTTCAGAATAACTGCCCAAATAAGGGCCCAGAAGCATTTCAAGATAGCTGCAGAGCGCACGTGTTTCTAGAGGGAATTATCTTGTTACTACGGTCTAACTTAGTACAGTGTAATATTTTGATTATATAAGACAGCCAAATGGCATATTTTGGCCTTTCCCTTGGTTACGCACACAAAATTTTCAAAAGAACTGTTTCATTATGAAACCTCTTCAGCTAAATTGCTTGCCTCTGTGTAATAAATGTGCTTCACTGGGAACAGCTGTTGTTACTCTGCAGGCACAGTGAACATTTTGCCATGAGGACTTTGTGAATATCAATAGGCTTTTAGGATGTTTTCCTCTGATTGAGGGCACATTATTGTTATTATGTTAGCCGCTGCTGTTTATCACAGCAGCTCCAAATGCGGTTGAGCCTAAATGAGCGCTGATGCATTTTTTCTTAAAATGACAAATCTTTCAAAGTTGCATACAACTTTGAAATGTCAGCTTTGGACTTACTCCTTCATGCAAATGATGTTTTACAGTTTTAAACGGCTTCTGTGATCATTCGTTTTTGTTTCCGTACAGACATCCAGCAGTCTCTCCAGCAGGAATCTCTAAAACTGTGTTTCTCTAACATTTTCTCCTTTGAAAAACCAGCCCACCACACAGCGACTCATTTAATGTCCATTACTGGAGAAGCAGCCAAGCTGGATTGTATTAAAATAAAGTACATGATTCAAGTCAGAACTATTGCTCTTGTTCCCCTCCACATACAGTGTCTCCCAGTTTAAGAAGCACTGCCCTTAAGAATGCAGAATCTGTAAATCTGATGTCAAAACACACGCTACTTAGAAATGATATCAGTGGTCAGGACACACTGTAATTTTGGCACGAGTTAAAGCTTTCAAAGTGGCAATGTCTATATATAAAGGCACTTTGTGTTCTAACTTTAGTATCCAGTGCTCAGCACAACTCTGGTCTGAATATGGACACACATTTTGACACCGTGTAGCCATAATGCGCAGCCTCCAGCTGTAGCAGATAACTGTTGGAAGCTTTGTACCCATGTTTGTTAAACTGCACTGTGAGACCTGCAGTGCCAAGCAGGTCACCACATTTATACAAGGTATTTTAGTGCTCTCCACTGGAGGAAATTCTGTAGCAGCTTAAGGAGTTCCTCATCTAGGTGTTTTAATTGGCCTCCCGGGAAAGAGAATAGCATTCATGACCTTGAATTAAGAGGCAATGTGGTAAGCTACTGTCAGCTGATGGATGGTGAGTTGAGCTGCTTATCTCGGTGCTGCTGGATTTTATTTTTAACCTGATGACACCTGACAGGCCCGGGACATGCAGAAGACCTCAGAGGGAGAGGGGTGAGTGGCAGTTAGTGGAAGAGGTACCACAAGAAAGTGAGGTATGTAGGTGAAAATGATACAATGCTTGCAGCAGTGTTAATGAGGAGGCCTGCGTGGTGTTGATGTGAAGGCTGGCAAATGAGAAGAGATGCAGACAAATCACCACAGAATACAGAAATATGGAGAAACACAAAGCTGCAGGAAATATTGGAGAGGGAAGATGTGGACCAAGGACTTGATGTAGTGGAAAGAGTTTTTTTTTTTGGCCTTTTTTTTTTTAGTATTTGGCCTACATTTGGTTGTTGGGCACTCCTCTTATTCTATTACTTGATACAAATCAGGTGTGCTTGCTTTCATGTCTGTATTCCAGCAGGGTTTAATCACAGTGGCTGAGGATTGTTTCGTTACCAGGAAGGCAGAGAAACAAGACAGAGCTGGCCTAATTTTTTCGCAGCAGGAAGTAGCTGCAGTGAAAAACCCAAGCCCAGCTGTAGCTGATTATTGTGGGACAACCGGTTCCAACTTTTGTACCATGATTCCCCCACCCCCCCCTGTAGTGTTAGATTTATTTAAATTACAGCCTCTGGTCTGCTCAGAGGATTGTGCACACTGTAAGGCAGTTTTCAACCAGTTTGCCCTCAGTGGACAAACTATTAAGCAAACACATTTTAGTAGAGAGACAGCAGAGGTTCATGAGCTCGGGGTTAGAGACATGCTTAACTGGGCAAAAAGGCTTCTACATTGTGATAATTATATATATATATATATACTTCATTTTGGGTATCACAGTGAATATTTTTCAAATTCAGATTTCAAGAAAGAAAAAGCTACAGTTATGTAGTAAAAATGAAAACGTGCACAAGCACTGCACAGAACAAATCATGTAGACTATCAGTACCAAAAACATACTCTGTGGGAACAAAACATAGGCCTTATATGTGTTCAATAGTGTATTACAGTAACAAAACAGTGCTGGGTATCACAGGACAGCCTGCCACTCAATTGACCTCACACCCAGTCCTCTGCCTTAGAATGTAATAGAGGAAGAACCACCGTTTATGCCACATCCATCCTTTCTCATGTCTTTCCCTTGCTACACCACCACAAATCCTTACTCCTCTTCCTCTTCCATGGGCAGGCTGTCTTCCTGTAATATGTTCATCCAACTGTTGGGCTCAAGTTCTGTAAATATGTTTTATAGCATTCATGTTCATTACTTGGCATGTAGTGGCATGATTTTGACAACTAGATGAACTATTCTGCATGTTGTGATCACTTACACAATGGATTAATGCTAACATATTTTTGGAGAATTAAGTGTTTTGACTGTGAGGAAACATTACCTATTTTGACCACAAATAACCAAATAGATAAATAAATAAATACTGGGCGGCACAATGGTTAGCACTGTTGCAGCAAGAGGGTCTGGTTGGGGTGCTTCTGTGTGGAGTTTGCATGTTCTCCCAGTGCCGGTGGCCGCGCGGGTTCTCTTCAGGTACTTCTGGCTTCATCCCACAGTCCAAAGACATGCTTGTTAGATTAATTAAGGCACGAATGTGAGTGTGAATGGTTGTCTCTCTCTTTTAGCCCTTCAATAAACTGGTGATCTGTCCAGGATGTACCCTGCCTTTTCCCCTACGACAGCTGAGACAGGCTCCAGCCCCACTGTGACCCTGAACCGGATAAGCGGTGAAGAACGTGGATAACTCCCAATTGTAGACAACTGTGTTTAGTCATTTGCTTTAATGTCCTAAAACATTTTCAAATGCTCAAGGAGAAATGCCATTTTCCTTATGCACAAGTTCCAGACTGTTTAGAAGGATTGCACATATGGTTTAAAAAAAAAAAAAAAAAAAAAACAATAAAAAAAAAAACCAAAAAAAATTAAAAAAAAAAAAAAACATT
>VUQI01016107.1:2176-32351 GCA_015106735.1 Paratilapia polleni
TCTGAGATTAGTCAGTGTGTTTAGAAAGAAGAGCAGCTGGTAACATGTGTGTGCTGTGGGGTTTGGCTGTTCGGGGTAAAGCATCAGGACAGGGGAACTGCATGTGAAGTGACTCTCCAAGCTTTTTTCTCCTCCATGATCTCCTCTTGAAAACGATTATGAAAACAGAATAGAAAACTAGTCTTTCTCTGTCTAGCTGAGACAAGTTTGCTTTTAGACCTAAACTAAACACAAGCAAAAGGTCAACATCAATTTCCAAAGAGCTGCCAGTCATCCTAATTTCTTATGCAAGAACATAGGCAGCAAAATAGGCAACTCAATGGGAATTAACTATGATTCTGTAACTGCCCAATTTGAAAAAACAAAACAAAAACACACACACACATTAAAATCTCATAATCATAAAACTTACAATGGTGAATTCAGTATAGGGGAAAATTCTGTGTATACCATTGAAAATTTAAACTTAACTCAAATCAGCTACAAGTCTTTTGCATGAGTCTGCAAATGAAATGAACCATGGCTTAGATCAGCTTCTGAGTGCTAACCCATTGGAAATAGATGTTTCAGGAAGCAGAATAATCAAAACAAATGGAAACCTTTGGGGGCCTGAGCATATGGAATGATTCCGGAGAAGGAGACTCTTTTTCTCTGTGACTGGTCTAAAATAAAGGAGAAGCATCATGTAAATAAGGTGACATGAATGATTTCAAAATAAAAGACAGGGTGACAGAGGAAGTATATATGTCACATACATAGGAACTCAGGAGGAGTGGAAACGCGCCTGCATGAAAAAGCAGCAAGATTCCCTCTGAAGCTGATGTTTTTGTAGGTTAACATGGGAGCAATGCATGCTGGGGGAACAGTCCGAGCAACCAAAACATACACCAAATTTGGATCAGACATGGTAACTGCTTAGTGCTGAGTGCAGGTGATGCAAAGCAAGACTAGGTAACAAGTTCACAAGTGAAGAGAAAAACCCATAACAGACAAGACCATTTTCGTCTGGTAGCTAGCCAGGCATTTGTTGTATTGACTGTGGTCATGACATAAGGTTAAAAGAAAGTAAAGGATGATGGGATACAAGTGGAGCAGAGAACCTTAATGCACCAAAAAGCCACTATAAACACAAGACGGTCATGCCTTCATGACAAAGACATTTCAAACACTCATACTTGCCAGTCTTTGGTTTCTGTTGAGCTGTTGACTTTTGTTAGGAGCAAGTTTTCACTGCATTTTTAATCTAGCTGTGTTGATTCTTGTCAATACATGTATACAGAATTTACTTTCTACTATAAATATGCCTAAAATTACCATGTCCTTGTACATTCTTGTTGCTAAAGTAAAAACAATATTTTAGAGACAGTAATGCTTAAATCTGGTAATTATGTGTTAAGTATATTTACAGTCCTGAGACATGAATCCCTAAAGATGGAGATTGTGCCTTCTTACCATTTCTCTGGCATTTCTACACAAAGCCATATCTGGGTCCAGTTTCTCCAGAACAAAGTAGTTCCTTTCTTTCAGTTCATTCCTTAAGGCACTGCCCTTGACAAGGTATACATGTGCCATGTAAGGAATGTTCCACACACCCCTAGAAACAACAAGACATAGAAACAGGAAGTGCTTATTTTGTATTAACCACCAAAATTTGAATTCTTGGAATGCTGAAGGTGATTTTTTTTTTTCCGTTTTACCATTCGTACAAAGTTATGGGTGTGGGTGACAATGTCATTTTAACTTATTTTTAAGCAAAGTCAGTCAGAAAGAAAAGGTGAACTTGACTCCAGTACTTTTCAAGTCTCACTATTTGATGATCAAATCACTGCTCAGGTGGGTTTTAGCATTAGTGACTGTTGATATATGTTTTCCAGGATTAGGCTCATAAGAAAGGCATCTCACATATCTTGCTGTTTGTGGCTAAACTTGAATGAGAATTGTTTCAGCACAATGGCACAAGATTTATTCATAGTCATGGACATGCTCAGAGATCCAATGCCCACATGCAGGTTTCTGAACCATAAAATGCAAACCCACAACGTTGTTTACCCTTATTGCTCTTGTGACTTACACACGTTTTCTCTGCACAATGTCAATATAATCTTCAGAGCGGGCATAATAACCATCCAGACTCAAGGCTCCCCAGAAGTTGGACCACAGCTTGCTGTGACGAGTGACAAGAGGGCCAATTATTTTTCTGTTGGAAAGTGGGAGACAGAGTGGAGAGATGGTAATTGTGTCAGGGAAGATAAAACTCAGTATAATCTCTCAGGCAGGCAACCACCTATTGCACTGGGCATCTTTGGGGTAAAATCTGCATCTGAAAGATCAACCTCTGGCTGGATAGTATACTTTACAGTACACTGCCAAGTCAGTAACAGATCATAGAAAACCACGGTGCAAACCATAGCAGTACATCATGATGGACTCAATTCAAATAAATATACTTTTTTCTATTTAAAAAACTGGGCAAACTTAAAATAATATAACCATAAATCACAGTGTGGCTTGGTAATGGATGCACTACAGTATACTGATGGTAAACTTTCCTGGTTAAGATAAATTGGACTTTTCCTTCCACAACCCCTGTGCCAGCTGAGAATTCCCATGCTGCCTTGAAATATCCGCAAAAGGCTTTTGCTTTGCATGCTGCGAGTCACAATACCATGCCACAGCCCCAGTGACATCTAGTTTATTGGAAGGTTTCTTTAAGATCATGAGCTGCAGAAGGGCAAAAAGGGTTTGCATGTTTGTTTTTTGTATAATGCAAAGTGGCATTTCAGGGTTAGTTCAATAGACTCTTTTGCCATTTCCATGTGGCCAGGGAAAAACAGGAAGCCGGAGTAGCCTATTTTTAAAACTTTTATTCACTCAGCTGTAATGTTCCTGTGGTTTTGCCACTTGTGGGATAAACTAAATGGTTCAATGATCACAACAGCTACCAGGAAGATCTGAACAGACTCTGTTGTGGCTTCTATTCCAGTTACTGTGTGATTACCTGTTTTGCTCAATGAGGAGCTTCAGTGTCTGTCTGTTGGTTAGCATGACATCAGAATCTATGCTGAAGTAGTAGTCGCATGTGGCGTCCTGGCGGCAAAGATCCCTAATGAAATTAAAACACAGACATGGCAGAGAAAATAGTGTGTTTTTTTTTTCCAACCCAGAGCTGATTACAGTCGATAAAATACTTAATCACTGTCACAACTTTAGATTTATCAGCTTCAAAGTATAAGCTGTAATTTTCAATGGTGGAGTCAAGCTCTTACTATCTTCAAACCTCCAGTGGATAGTGCAATTTCAGAAGATTAAAGACTGCTAACAAACCTTAGACTTTTTCATTATAGGGCTGTCCTGACCAACGCTATTAGGCATGCTGTGCCGAAAAGCATTGGTCAGAGTAAAAAGGGAGAGCATTTACACCTCTGTGTGTGTGTGTGTGTATGTGTAGTTCTTAACTCTTGTATATTACCAACGATTTTAAATCAGTCACAAAGCAGGCTGGAAAAAGTAAGTTGTATGAGTCTCCATCTCCATCAAATGTTTTCTTGCTGAACTGTGAGAAGACATTTTGGAACAGTCATCCTTACATAACTGTTTCACTTTATCAGTATTTCTGGGATGTGTTGATTGAACAACCCTCTTCAGCACATGCTACAGCATCTCAGTCAGGTTAAGGTCAGGACTCCAACTTGGCCATTCAAAAATATAGATTTTCTTATTTTCCAACCATTCTCTTGTTGATTTACTTGTGCTTTGGGTTGTTGACTTATTGCATCACCTGTCTATATGTCACACATTCCTGTAAAATCTCATTTTACAATTTTAAACTCTTTCTTCCCTTAATCTTGGCAAGGCCTCTAGACCCTAAGGTAGCATAGTAGCCCCAAACACGATGCTTCCTCCACCATGCTTTACACTTGGGGTGAGGTTTAATTTTGGTGTGAAGTGCAGTTTTCCTTCAAACATAACATTGTAGATTGTTGCAAATAAGTTTCTATTAATGCATTTCATATGCACTGTTTTCCTTATAGTTGACACATAAAGTTTTTAGTAGGTTGAGATATCATTTTTTTCAAGATTGCATCTGGGGCTCTTGGTGTGATTGAAGGGACAGTAGCAACAGTCTTGAATTTATTCCATTTGTATAGTTTGTCTTATTGTGGATTGATGACCACCCAGCTCTTTAGACATGCTTTTGTACCCTTTCTCAGCTTGTTGTGATCAAAGTATGGTTAACACTAACTGATTTATCTTGAGAAGAACAGAACTTGTCAGTAACCAGAACCACAGGTGTATCTGTCTCCCTGTTTATTCTTAATACAGATCTCATCTCTCATGAATTATTCATGCTTCTTCCAGCAACACAAATGACTATTTTCCTAAACAGAAACCATGAAACCCCCATTTAGAGGTTTTAAAGTAATGCATGGTTAGTCAGGGCCAACTAATCCATAATCTCCTTTAATCAATTTTGTTCTAAAAACTACAGATTCTGAGAAATGAAACACATACATGCCCATGTTCCTGGCCTCTCCTTGACTCAAATTTTCTTCTGGTCCCACAACTTTGAAACTGTTGAACACATTCCTGTTCTCTTCCCAGAACCTCTGGATGTGCTTCTCGTGGTAAACCTCCTGAGCAGGGAGCCAATATTAATAGATTCATGGAGATGCCACATACTGTGTAAGGAGCCATATAGAGATCTAGGGGGGAAAAAAGCCTGCATATACTCACATTGTTGTGGATAAAAAATTTGAGTTTATCTTTTGGATAATCCAGAGTCAGCAGTCGCTGGAAGAATTCAGGAAGAAATGGAGTTGGCTGCTCAATGAATACTCCAACCAACACATTTGGAAACTCCTGTTTAGATTAGAGAAAAGACAAACTGTTTATATTTCAAACATGTACTCTTGGCAATGGAACACTTGTTTAACATAAATCATGGATGATTTTGACATTTCAGTTCTCAAAAAAGCAAACCATAAAGCTGATACAGCTGCTGTTGCATTAACTCTCCTTACTTGATTTTAATTAAGTATTGTGTCTTGGTTATTATCTTTGCAGAGTTTTGTGCTGATTTCAACATTTTAATGTATAGTTAACACATTGCAATAAATTGTGCATTAAATTACTGGACATCTCTTGCTTCTACAGACTGGGCCAGCTGATTGGTAGTGATCTAATAAAATTCCACTAGGTAACCACATTACAAACATGTACACAAAATGATTCCTCAGAAAGTTGAGGAAAGAAAGATAAAATGAAAAAAAAAATGCAGCAAAAGAGAAGAGAGGAGGAAAGACTTTCCCATGACATTCAGCTCCAGCCCACACAGCTCAGTCTGGACTCTTGATCCTCTTGACCATTTCACAGAAAAGGTCTGGGCCAAGGATGAAAAGGGATGCGAGCAGAACCATCTAATTTGCAAGTTCCGCAATGACTGTGTTTTAGGCACAAGAAAGGGAACTCATCCATCAAGCCAATGTGAGCTTAAATTGTTACAGAAAAGCAGTGGATAGACAGAAAAGTGAAAAGAGAGCAAAAAGATACACTAAAGCATTTATTATGGCAGAAAGAAGCAACACCTAAACGCTAGAGACAATGCTAAAGAAGGCAATGAAATGGCCTGGATGGGACAGTTTGGTCTTTGGTGGTGTAACTCTCAAGAGTCTTTGCAGGCCTTATGGTCAATCTCAAAACACAAGTACACTAAGAACCAACAAGTACTGCCTGCAAACTGGGTTTACCCCACAAGAAAGGCCTGGACAGTATGACCAAACTTTCCACATGACCTGAGCTTCCACCAGTCTCTGTCCCAAACAAACAGAGGGGCACAGTGGAATGAAATGTCCTTTCTAACGTACCTATTATTGAAAAGAAGCAGTGTTTTCTGCATTCATTGTGGAAGGTCACCCAGAGCAACTTTCACAGTTATGCATTTCATGTAGCTGGGTTTGTACTGAATCAGCTACAGTTAAACTATTAAAGTACATTTATGCATCATGCAGGATTATAGCAAATTTGTGTGTCAGTATTTTGTGAGAGACTTTGCACTGTTTTTGTAGTGTGAAGACTTTAATGTTAGTGAACTCTAAGAACATATTTTGTTGCACATTGGACAGGTATGCCACCAACTATTTTTCAGATAAAATTGAAAAGAGGATGAACTGAGATCATATGTTGGTTTCAGTGCTCGGCTCGCAAAGAAAGTAAAGTTTGGCAACATTCATGACAGACGTAACCGCACAGCAACAGACATTTCCTAGTGCCTGCCATTCTTGCTGGCTATACATTGCCAGCCTGGGTTGAACTCTGTGACAAATTTTCAATGCAACCACTGTAAGTTACTATTGTGGATAAAACCCACACTGAGGAGCCCACTAAAAGACAGGCTGGTCGACAGTGACACCCCTTTAAGTGAGCCCTTCTGAAAACCTCAAAAACCATATCCTGCACCACAGCTGTGCATTGCTTCCTCTTGCCCAAGCAGTTCCCCTCGCACTTTTAAAAGGTTCCAAAAGGAAGAACGGGCACATAACCTATTATTGCTGGAAAGACTGCGTAGTCCTGCTTATCTGTTGAAATACGGAAAAAAAATCAGGGCTCTTCTAGACTACTGTCTAAACAGTCATTGATATATGGGTGGTTGATGCTGGAAGACCAGCTGTATGTTTCATCCTTTCCTATGTCCAGAAGAGAGGCTGAAGACAAACTTTCCACAGCAGCTATTTCAAAGCGGACTAAAAAAGGATGGCAAGTAGATGGAAAAAGACAGTCTAGCACCTACTTTTAACTGAGAAAAGTCCACAACACCGTCATCACAGTGGCCACAGCCATGTTCATAGTTCCATACATTGGGAACATAGTTGGCCAGGTAATTCAAGTACATCTGTAAGAGAAAGCATTCAGAGCAAGTGAAAAGACTTTCTTTTTTTTTTAAAATATGTTTCAGCAGAGTTCACATTTTCATTATATGTTTGAATATCCTAACCTGGAATACAACTGTGGACATAAAGATTTATTGCAAGAATGTGGGATGACTGGGCAGAATCACTTGCAGGTCAAACTAAAGACCACAGAATGATGTATCGTCTACAGAAACCGAGGCTTGGCAACGGCGTTATCATCCTTCATAACTTTCAACATATTGTTAGCGCAACCATTGCTGCTCTGTATTTTGTGTGAGAACATGTAATTTCCTGGTTGCTACTGTTTACCAGTCTGTTATTGCAGACGTTAACACCTTGATCATGTAGTTGACAGCAAACTGGACTTGGCAAGGTAACTAGAAAATAAAAATTAACTAATGGCCTGACATCCAGCTAGGCAGCTCGGTAGGCCATATACACTGTGATCTCTCATTAAGAGCTTTTCTTCCAGCTGTTGAGGCCTCTGGGAAGAATGACTCAATAGTTTGGTGGGTTTGGTTGTTCAACAGGGAACTCAGACATAGGCGGCTGGCCGTAGAATGAGACACAGGAAGGAAAAGACCAGAAGAAAAGTCAACAGAACGTAGCAGTATCATACTAACATCCTGCTGTTTAGTTTCCTCACACTAATGTACAACTGAGTGATGACAAAGAACAAATGGGAGCATTATAGGCAAGTTCCTCCACTAAATAATGAGCTACCTTTTATGCCTAGGTAACTGACAAGTATCACATTACCAGTATATGTAGTGGAATGTATACATTGAAAAGTAATCAGTAATGATGAATGGTAGTTGGATAAAACCTAAAAGTCTTGGGCCAACAGAAACTCATTTGGAAATGGGAGGAAAGAGTTTGATAATTACACCCAAAGCTAGTGTCATAGGGGAGGATAATCATCTTAAAAGTATCTATTCTGTGCCATACGTACACTACATAAGGTGTGTCCTTGACTGTAATTTTTTACTCACTTTGGTGTTTCCATTGCCATGGACAACTACTGGCAGAGAGTCGTACACTGTGTTTCTAACTCTCACTCTGTCTGTTCCAAACTTGAGAAGCACTTCATCTGCCAGAAAAGGGGAACACAAGACAGTTTAGGTCAGGTTATGAAAACTGACTTAATGCATGGGCAAGACCTGTGAAGATTTATAACTTCTAAATTGCCAATCCTACATGTTCTCTGAAAATTGTAGTAGTAAAAAAATACAGTGCAATGTTGGTTTAAGTGTTTAGTTTTTTTTCACTTACACACTGAGTGTAAAATATACAGATTACCAGAAAATTGAATTATTTAATCAAATTTCTTTAAATTCTCACCAACAGCCCCATTCAGGTTCTGAAAAATCTGACACTTGTGGTCCAAAGTCATATTGAGAGATTCCTGTAAGACAAGAACACAGAGACCTACATTTAGCCATCCAAGATATATTACCAGATTCAATTAAGATGTTGCCATTGACTAGGGGTGTAGCAATTCTGATATACAAGAAGGAATCTGTAATTCAATTGTGCAAAGTTTACTCTTGTATCTTGTCTTATTGCAGTACTGCAAACAACCTGAACTGACCTGTTGTCACTGCTATTGAGCTCTTATTACATTACTAATACAGACATGACAGATGTTGAAAAGACACTGTAAAAGTACAGCAACTCAGTTCATGAATTTAACCTGTCACACAGGATATGGATTCTGTGGCAGAGACACATCATGACGATTACCTGACAGTCATGATGGCAACTGTAGCTATGCTAATAGCTAGTAATATGCTAGTCAAGCTTTGGGGTAAAATACACAGTTTGAGACTGTCTGATTAAACCTTAAAAAAAAAAAAAAAGAATAACACCTAAATTTGTAATTATAGGTTGAGAATTAGCACTGGTAAGGTGTGCATGTAATGATGTGTTTATTAGCCAAGTGCTCATGTTGCTTATTCTAATAAGCCATGTGGAGCTGTGGTGGTTAAAGGCTATAAGGTTAAAGGATTCCAGCCTGGTGAAAGCTGTAATGTTTAAAGATCTCCAGCTAAAGAACTGGAAATGCATCAGAGTTATCATTATTGTACTTCACAATCCAGTCTTGACAATGTCATCATGCCCGTGGTAAAAAAAAATAAAAAATCACCCTCGCATAAAAACAATGGTGACATGAGATAAACATTTAGAGAATCTTCACGCCCCTGACAGGGACACGAGGTACTTACGCGTTCTAATGGATCCAGGTATATTTTAGTGTAGAAGAGCTGGTCATCATCATTGTCATGAAGGTTCCACTGTGAAACTATTCTGTTTATGTATGGGGCGTACCCAATTATACCTGCAAGTAATAAACAGTGTGAAACACACATCCAGCAGTAAAATATAGGGTGAGAGATGTTTACAGGGGCATACAAAACTGGTAGCCTGTTGGTGACAATTATACTACATCTCTTGGCTCCATGGGGTAGGTCTAAATACTTGGGAAGCCTGGACGTCCTACAGAGAGTGTGATTTTTGGCAATAATCCCAAGCACACACAAGAAATGGGTAGGACTTTCTCTTCCCTCAGTGTAATAATGGGTAGTAAGAAGGCTGTAATCTATATGTTATGACAACAAAACTTACTGCTGGCTGAGCTTCTGAAACTGTATTTGCTAGGATCTCACACACTATAAATGTACATTCTCATGGCAATCTGTACTCCAGTTTCCCCCATGTCTCCTCTTTTTCTCCCGATGTTGCTCAAGGACAATGACCACAATAACTGATTGTAGGGTTTGGCTATGTTGCTGGTTTGCTCCATTTTGCATCCTATCATTAAAAAAGAAAAAGCCTCAGACACTGTAAACAAGTCGATGGACAGACATGACATAATCTAAATTGCCGGAATGAGAAAAAGTTCAAACTAAATCATATTTTATGCTTTTAAGCTTATATGGCTGATAGCTAGTCCTCCCCAGCAGAGCCAGGGGAAATGCTGGGAAATGCATGCCTGTTGGAAACATTCAGTGTCTTCCACTGCTTTACTAGATGAGACAGCATAAAATATTCTCAGGAAAGAAAACACATAATATTTTTATGATATATGCTTGGACAGTCAGTGTTGAAAATTTAAGAAAATACTTGCAGCTTTTTGTGCTAATCCCCTTGTAGTCTCTGGTAATTAATTTTAAGCATTATTAGTTTTGTTAGTGTGTGACCTCTCTTTTACTCTGCTTAAATAAACACATGCATCCACACACACACAAACACAACCCTATCTTGACTGTATTCCCAAGACACTAGACTCTCTGTGACAAATTATGTATCCAGATGCTATAAAACTTTCCCCAATGGTCACTTGGGCGGTAGCGTTAGGAACACAAACAAAGCCTACAATTTTATACAAACTGTGGCACATTCAGGGGCCCAAGACAAATCCACATGTCATGTCAATGACAATGAATGCTAAAAACAGTCTCTGATCAGTCTGAGACAGCCGGGCTCCAATATGGGAGGTCAGACCACGCTGATGACCACAAGGAAGGCAGTAATTCAATGTCCTGAAGAACTAGCAGGATGCAGCTGACCATGCCATTCGGAATATACACGAGAACATACTGTTACTGTTTCTTTGTTAAAAATGTCTGCACATATTCTGAACTTTTTTCCCCCTCTCATTTTACATCTTCATGTGCACATTCACATGACTAGAAACATCTCCACATGTAACAGAGATGGTCATTACTAAAGAAAAGAAACTACAGTATGCCGTGGGCTTCTCCTACCTGCTCTGCACTGTGGACAGGAAATACCTGACGGAGCAAGTTTACAAGGAAAATATACTTCCATTTTACAGCAAGAGATAATAATAAAAAAAGCTTCTCCACCACTCTTAACTGTAATAACACTAAAGGTATGGAGCTTAGCTCAATGAATTCTAGCAAGGCCTACAGGTCTTCAAACTTTGGCAGCCGATGGTGGAATGTAAAAAAAATCCCTTTGCACACATAGAAGTTGGGTGGGTTTACAACCAAGCATAAAATATCTAGGAACATAACATAAATGCAGTGGGTAACATCTGAACCAGTTTCAATGGAAACCATTGCTTTAATTATCCTAATATTACTCTCAGATTTGCACTGTCCAGTTATCCAACACAGGTAACCATCCCACTTAACTAAGATTGTTTATTCTCTACAGATGCATGGATTACTTAGGGTAAAACATGGGTGACAGGGTTAAGTTAGCTCCACTATGTTTACATTGGAGCTGCAGAGCAGCAGAAGCAGCAGCAGAGAATGCCTTCAGGCAGACTATTCAGCTGTAGGTGTGGTCTGAGCCTAATACACAATCCCTGTACTTATGCATTTAAAAACACAGGAAAAAAAAGACCTCACGTCACTTTTTCTTTTATGAGTAAAACACAAGCTGTTACACAACTTGTGCAGACAGCTGGATTGGTTAAAATAGGAGTGTATTGTTTCTGTCAGATGCATGCGAGACACACGACTGAAAAACGTGTAGATGCACATCCAAAGAAGGTCTAATGTAACAACATGCAGCAAAATGTGAATTGTGAGTCTTTTATGTTTGCTGTTTACTCCAAAGTGTTAACAAGGAATGATGTCAGAGATTGGACTTTAAACAAGTCAAAACAGCATGTCATATTCAGAACCCACCTCCAGAGTTGAGGTAGCGTTTGCCACTGCGGACTGAGGGGTACTTGTCAGCTAGTCGCTTGTCTGGCCATATCAGTCCCTCTGCAGCAAAAAGCACTTTGTGATTGACTTGCTGAAACTTCCTGAGAATTTCTTCGGGTCCCCCAGCAAAGATAAGATCATAGCTAGAAGGGAGGGGTGAAGATGAAATACAACAGATCATTTAACCTTGCAATTTCATCAACAGGTTTTATCTTACATCTAACACACCACCTAGGCTTCTACATGCCTGAGACTGATAAAAATCTGAATGTAAACAGTAGACATTCTTCAGGAGGGAACACTTGTATAGTCAAGCATTGTGGATTGTACTCTTAGGTATTTCCAAAAGTGCTGTGCTTTGTCAGACCTCGACACACAAAAGCACACAAACTGTGCTGACGCATGCATGGCCTGTACAGTTCTGGGACAGGCTGAGGGAAAAACGCCTACCTCATTACACAGGCCTCATGGTGACTTGTTTAAAAGTGTGCTATTATCCAAAGGTCAGATGTTTTAGTATGTGGAAACTCTCAATATTTCTGGCGATTTTATTACTTTGAGGTGTGAAGTCATAACAATAAAAGAGGCGATTCATTCTAGTGACACCATTCCCACAATGACTGCTTATAAAACACCTTCTAGTAGATGTGGCTCTGATTCAGTTTTTGTGCTTGTGTACTTTAGACATTAGTCTAAAATTTAGGCGATTTCACGTGGACCTCTGTGTTATGAAACCCATTTTTTCCAATGGGCTTGCGCCAAGCAATTAAGGTTTATCAGTGTGCCAAGCAAAGCAACCGTAAAACAATAGTAACAAAGAATGCAGTTGGCAAGGCAAGGAAGACAAATTTGTCCAGGAAACCAGTTGTCTTTCCAGTTTCTTTCTCTACATTGTCAGAATTTACTTACACTTACTTAGATGTCATTTCAAGATGATTAGCTAACTGTTGCTGTAATGAAACACCAAAATGTTTTGCTGCAATCCAAATTTTGGTGTGACTGAATACTGTGCCACACGACTAGTGATTAACTACTGGTACCAAGAACTATTTTAGATTAGTAGACTCATCTATATCAAAGTAGCAGGTGAATGTAATTAGCAGGACAGGAAACTGGGACAGGAAACTGGGTTTTGTTTAAGGCTTCAGTGACACTATGACAGTTATATTCTACTGCTAGAATTTTACCACCACTATTGTAAATGTATGTTATACACTCACCGGACACTTTATTGGGTACATCTTGGTAGTACCAGGTTGGCACAAAGCCTACAATTTTATACAAACTGTGGCACATTTTGCCTTTGTGACATAGATTCAACAAGTAGCTGGAAACATTCCTCAGAGATTTTGATCCATACTGATATGATAGCATCACACAGTTGCTGCAGATTTGTCGGCCTCACATCCAGGTTGGGAATCTCCTGTTCCACCACATACCAAAGGTGCTCCATTGGACTATGGTGACTGTGGAGGCCACTTGAGCACAGCAAACTCTTTGTCATGTTCAAGAAACCAGTTTGAGATGATTTGGAAGCAGCCATCAGAAGATGGGTACACTGTGGTCATAAAGGGCTAGACATGGTCTGCAACAATACTCAGGTCGGCTGCGGTGTTTAAATAATGTTCAGTTGGTACTAAGGGGCCCAAAGTGTCCCAAGAAAATATCCCCCACACCATTACACCACCAGCCTGAACCGTTGATACAAAGCAGGATGAATCCATGCTTTCATGTAGTTTATGCAAAATTCTGACCCTACCACCCAAATGTGGCAGCAGAATCTTAGGCTGAAACAGAAAAGGCAACATTTTTCCAATCTTCTATTTTCCAATTTTGGTGAGCCCATGCAAATTTTGACCTCATTTTCCTGTTTTTAGCTGACAGGAATGCTGTGGCCCATCTGTGTCAAGATTCAACATGTTGTACATTCAGAGATGCTCTTCTGCATACCTTGGTTGTAACGAGTGGTTATTTGAGTTGCTGTTGCCTTCCCATTAGCTCGAATCAGTCTGGCCATTCTCCTCTGACCTCTGACATCAACAAGGCATGTTTGCCCAGAGAATTGCCACTCACTGGATACTTTCTCTTTTTCTGACCATTCTCTGTAAACCCTAGAGATGGTTATGTGGGAAAATTCCAGCAGATCAGCAGTTTCTGAAATACTCAGACCAGCCTGTCTGGCACCAACAACCATGCCACGTTCAAAGTCACTTAAATCACCTTTCTTCCCCATTCTGATGCTCGGTTTGAACTTCAGCAGGTCGTCTTGACCATGTCTACATGTCTAAATGTATTGAGTTACTCTCATGTGATTGGCTGATCAGATATTTGCATTAATGAGCAGCTGAACACATGTACCTAATAAAGTGACTGATGAGTTTATGATGAACAATGCAATTCATTCATTCCCTGCTTCGTTGTGCTTTAACAATTGCTGCAGTAGCTTTTAGTCTACTTTTCAGTAGTCAAAGCCACCAAGCAGCAGCAAACATATTTAGAGATGTTTATGCAGCAATTAGAGAAAACATGTTATTCACCTGCCTCATGAATTTAAAAGTGGAAACCACCATTTTGTTAATTCCTTCCTGGCTTTACAAAGGTGTGGTGTTTGGGAATGAGAAAACCCATCTCAGTAGTTATATTTTCCAACGTGAAGCACAAAAGTGATTACTTTACACGACCAGTTTCTGCCAGTTACAAATATGCATAGACTGACTGTTACATGGTTCAGCTGCATGCAACATTCTGGCTGTGAATGCAGTTGTGGTCTCCACAGAAGGTATGTTTCTTTTTTGATTGCAATCGCTTTGATTTTGAGAATTTAGCACATTCTCAGAAGCACAAAAACACAGTGAATGAATTTCAGTTTCAATTACCATTTAGTGACTGAATTCATCACAAGACAAAAAGCAGGGCTGTGACTGTATCAAAAGCAGAAACTGTCAAAACACCCGAGGTGGTCTAGCAGGATTATAGATGTTAAATTACATTTAAATGGCTCCTAATCTTCTGAAGTGCAGAGGCAGTTGAATATACTACAATCACTTCCTCTAAAAGGAAAAAAAATATATTCCAATTACCTGTTTCCAGGGTGTGACAACTTTGCACAGCAATTATGGCGAACATTATTCATGTGACATGCTATGGTAAGTATCATCATCTTCTGCTCTATTTAAGGAAATGTGGCATGCAAAGCTCTTATTATTCTTAACCACTCACATTTACTCAGTGAAACTTTCCATTCGTCTGCAAAACTCATAATTCACCTACCTGCATGGGAGAATTACTCTCCTCATGTATTTGGTATTGCTCTATAATAATGCCTTTGTAAGAATAAGTGGTGCACACATAAATATGCAGAAACGCCTCTCACTCAGGAAATATAGCTTTCAAAGCAATTATTATGGTCTGTGATTGTGAAAATTAGTTATAATATCTAATTTATGGCTCTACATAGCAATTAAAGGTGTTTTGCATCTTTTTCTTGATACTGAAACAGAAAAAAAGAAAAATCAGATCAAAGCTCAGTAAACCCGATGGTTAAATAAAAGCCAAACAGCAACAAAAAAGAGAAATAACAAAGACATACTGTAAGGAAGCAAAAAATACATGATCAAATAACTTGAACTTTTTTATTTATGATATCTGTTGGCTGTAAACAAATGGAATCAGAATAAAGGCCTTCGCTTCTCCACTGCATTCAAAGCATGTCTGTCTCCCAAATGTCTGTTGGGAATGTTCGTGTACATTACATCTGTGGGGGCTTTCTTATAGATAAAAATAATTTAGCCTGTCAAACATATTTTTTTGCTAATAATTAAATCCTTTCATTTAACAGAAAATGAATCTGAATGATAAACAAAAGGCCAGAGAATGGAAAAAAATAGCACTGATCTCAATTTCCCATTATTTTGCTAAAATCAGTCCCATAAAGCTGAATAAAACAGAACATACCTATCCACGGACAGGACAACAAGATCCTCCTGATCAGCCAGAGCCTCCATGGCATTCTTCAGTAGTCTGACTTTTTGTCCTCCACCAATAGAACGACCCACGTCACCGCCCTTCCATGCTTCTCCCATTCCCAACACCTGAAATTGAATACATGATGACCCCCAAAACTGGCTTGACACCAGAAATGGCCTTGCAGCACCCTAAAAATGTCTGTCTTGTCTGTCCGTCTGTCTTATTTTGTGTAATCTGCAAACAAAAAAAATCCCAAATGCACAAGATCGGTCACTCCATTAATATTAAAATAATTCCAATTCTTTAAAGAAGATGAGTTAACAAAGCTCAGCAGAAAATGTGTAGACTTTGGGAAAAACATTACCCTTATTATGCCAAGTTCAGTCTACATGACTACTACAAGATATCAGCTCCAATATGGCTCGATCTGGAGGACGTAGGGAGTTGTGTGATGGGAATGAAAATCGGCATGGTGCAAGACAGTTGATCTTTTAATCTTGCACAGTGTGTTCGTGATGAAAATCAATGCTGCATCTGGAAAGCCTCACAATGCCCCGACAGACAGACTAGCATATTAAAGTTTTTTGGGGCTTCTGTGAGGTTGATCAGTATGAGCATGAGTATGGGTTCCACCGGCTTTTGAGATTTGTTTTTTGTCAGCTGTGTACAACTGTTAACTGTCCGATTGTATTCTTTTCCTGGAAATTGCTAGCTAGTGCCTCCTTCTTGATAACAACGTGTGTGTCATGAAAGACAGCAAGCACGACTGGTGCAACAGGTAAAAATATGATGAAGGCTTAAACTGACAATCCAAGAGGTTTATCTGTGATGCTTACTGTAGGTAACTCCTGAGTTGCAGTCAAATTTTTAGATTCCTGTTATTCTTTGTTTACTAATGCTTTTTATGAGCTTTCTGTACAGAGATTAGTGTATGCACTCTGTCGAAACAATATAAGCAAACACATAGCAGGCAATAGACAAGAAGAACTTAACATGGTTAAAATCAGTAAAATGGGTTGTCTTGAGTAAAGGGCCCAAAAGGCTATCAAAGCATACTGCAAATCTCTATTTGGAGAACAAAAACAAACTATTGCAGCACAGTTACACACACAGGCATATAAATGAGGGCAGGGCATGAACTGAGCTCTAAGTTTAAAAAAAAATAAAAAGAAAGAAAAAGCTGTTTTTTTTTTAGTAGTTGTCTCACCCACAAAGGGGAAATCTGGACCCAGATTAAGGACTATCCCTTTGAGATGAATGTTTTTGCAGCTTGCTCCACTTCATTGTTTCCTTTAACAGGCACAATCAATCCTGGGAAGTGTGTGTTAAAAACATTTTGCTGCAGTGTGTATCAGTGCAGTGTCGTTAGCTACAGACTTGTGGATATACAGTAATTTCACAATATGAAAAGACAGTCTTACCTTCACAGTGTAGTTAAAATAGTCAGCAGACCTCATGAAGCGGAAGAAACCATCCGTTTCCTCAGTTGCAACAGTTAAGACGAGCAATTTTTCTGGAAAAAAAAAAAAGAATGATAAATATTCTACAATTTAAGATTGTGACCTTAAGTCATGAAATATTTTCTTGGCTATGAAATTACAGGGATGCAGGGATATACTCTTGCAGGAGACATTTTAAGCTGCAAAAAATTTGGCTTCCATTGAAGGATATCCACAAAAATGTGTATGTTTTTCTAAGCTTAAATATACATATTGAGATTCCCACTTCTGTGTGGACTGTGAGCTTTGTAAACCTCAAACCTATGTCAACATACTGGTAACTACTTGGTTAAGCAAACCTATGTCTTAAATTAGGAAGGACTACTGTAGTTCTAATTTGAATCCCAAACAGACATGTATTTTCAAAGACAGACAAAATAATTTCCTTCTTTTTGGGACAGAAGAACTTCCACAAACCTCCAGGATATTTCCAGTGGTCTTGAGTGCTGAAAACTGAGGTTTGAAGAAGGGTTAACCAAATGCAAATTTGCACCATAGTCTCTAGCTTCCTCGGTAGAGTACTCACTGAGCTAGTTTTCACTTGTTCTGTCATGTTTTGTAAAACCAATGGGGGGTAGCTCTAATCAGAAACGTTCTGGCTGTTATTGTGATCCAAGGAAGGAAGTACTACGTATCTCTAAATCTTTTTCATCAAAAGCTGTTACAACATAAAGGGGGAAACAAATTAATTCCAAGCTTCCACTTTAAAATGTGCAAAATGTTCTGTGCTAGACATCAGACAAGCTCACAAAAAAGTTAATGATGCTTTAATGTGGTTTTTATAAGACTACTTGAGCGCTAATCCTGCTTTTCGAATTTGGAGAGCCAATCTATCCTCTATTTAATATACAGCACAAAGTTCCACTAAACCCTTGTAAATGATTTATTGGACATTGGCAAGTGTGATTGGGAGTTGGAAAGAGTACATATCTGGGACCTATAAAGGCTTCCAGAAGACCTAACTCAAAAATGCAGTCTGCCCTAGAACATAGTTAAAGAGGTGGCATTACACCTTTGGAGTGCAAAGTTTAACATGATTATCATTACTGATCTTTTTTGTCTTTCTGACTGCATAGAAAATTTCACTAACCATATAAAGAGTCAAATTATTAGGAAGTTCAAAGAGAACATGTTTTAAAGTCATATTTTCATGTGGTATCACCACCTTTACTCCCATTGGCTGCCATATGATAAAAGGGTGGATATAAGTTAATTAAAAAAGCAAAACAAAACAAAACAAAAAAATGCCAACTTACAATGGGCGAGTTCTTTTTTTTTTTTTTTTTTTACATTTTTCCTCAGCAACCAGTGGTTACTAGGTGATTAATAAGTGACTAGGACTTTAGCAATCAATTTCACAGCAAAGGCCAGCAACCTCCAGCAACCACTCGCCAACCGGTCGGGGTATACACATTTCTCCCTAGCGATTGGAGGTTGCCAGGGGGTCAGCAACCAGAATATCCTCAACAACTCATCTCAGTATCGCTGTCTCTAGGCCTGTGTGACCTGGTGCCTAACTGACACAGCTAGAACTGTACTTCTCACTATTCCAACATAAACTATAAAAAAACTCAACACATGTAAGCAAACTTCAGAAACTAGTATAAATTAAATTAAAGGTACAGTAAGTAATTTTTTGAGGTTATTTAATAGAAAAAAAAATATAGTACTCATAAATGTACATTGATTAGTGTGTAATTACATCCTCCAACAAACTGATGCACATGTCATAAACTTAGAATTAATCCATAAAAATACACAGGAGAGGGCGCCGGTTTGTGGAAGCCGCCATGTTGATCCGCCATATTGAATACAGTGGCTGAGACTGACTTCGCCATTCTGCCTTATAGCATTTTATGTATGTGGCTAGAGACACATACATAGTAAAAGGCAGAGGAGAAGAGAACTCAGGCATTCTCGTGCCACAGAGGCAAATTTTAATTTCTACCTGGACCTTCAGACTGAAGATATGAAGGATCATATCTTTGTTTTATCATCTGATAAAGAAGTGAAAACACGAAGGAAAGAGACAACATGACCGTCATCTGGATAAAACGTCATCCTCTTCCTCCTCACCTCAAGCCTAATCTCCTGAACTGACGTCAGGGCTCTAACACACAAAAACGTGCATAAACATGCTTAATTATTCCCGATATTGTCGCAATTACTTATTGTCAGCAGATCAGACATGAGACCCTCCCGTCTCCGGACAGCTGACAACGAGCCGACTAAACAACAACAAAAGCTGGTTATAAACTAACATTATGCCAGCTAACGTTAGGCTTGAGTGTCCTAAATAATCACACGTTCCCTCTGATAAACAGTTTGATTGACATAATTTCCCCTAGGGGATTAATAAAGTATTTCTGATTCTGATTCTGATTATATTCTCACATCGTACGAGAGTTTATTCGCTAAGTGTCCGAGTCCAACAATGTTAGATCCACTTCAAAGAACAGCAGCGCTTACCGACAGAAAAGTTCAGGATCGCTGTCATCAGTCAGAAGTGAGCTTCACTGACTCATCGACCCGTATCGGACTCCTTTCACAAAGTTTTACAGCTTCCTCCAGAGCAAATACACGTGGATGGTTCTCACCTGGCATATTGACAGCTGAGGTAAATAGCAGACTGACAGCCTACACTCACCACAGATGAAAACATGTTTGTCCTACAGCGGCCACTGTAGCTAGGATTGAATTGGGAGGGGTACGAAAACAGAATATAGTTGACTGCAATCTACAATGTACTGACATCTAGCAGTGAGATTTTACACAATGTACCTTTAAAATGGGCTGCCTTAAAGTAAGTAAGGAACTAGTTTACATTTTCATCGTAGGTCCTATTCTAGAGCTGTATTTGTCAACTTTTGCAAGTGGCCTCATTGCAAGTCTTTTCCATCCATTTACCGTCAATGTGACTTAGCCATTCTCTCATCTCAGTCTAGTCTGTGGCTCTGTCATCACAGCCTTTCCGGTATTTGTCTGACGCAAAGGCTCTGTTACAGGTTGGAAATAATTCCCTGTCTGTCTCTTTCCTAACAGCATCTTACAGGATGCCACCCAAAAAAACCTAGGGAGATTTAAAAGAATCTGAGTTTCACATTAATCACAATGCATAAAGGGAAGGGACAACAATTCTTGGCCACAGGTGTTCTCTGTTCTTGTTCTTGGCTTGAAGCAAGAAGATGTTGGAGCGCAGTGCTGCCAGGGGATGATGTTTCCTGCATCTGGGAAACACATTTCTCATACAGCTCTATAAAACAGGTGATTTAAATGGATACAGGAGGGGTTTCCATGTTTCCTGTTTCCCTAAACCATACTAACACGGTGGCAAAGCTAAAGCCCCACAGGCCAGCCAATAGGAATGCAGAATTCAACCAATATTCATATTGTTTACATATGGGGATAATAGAACAGACTTTCAGACAGTGTACCTGGAAGCCAGCTGTAGTGTTGCAGACAGAAAAGAAACAAATATGTCTTGGAAAAATTCTGAAACTTCCATGAAAGGTTACTTTTCTTGTGGGCTGCGATTACAGCCAAGACAAATGTTTAGTATTTCTCTTTGAAATTACCTCTATTTGTTTTTCTGCACACAAAAAAATGAATTCAAGAGTTTATTATCCAGCAGCTTTGTTTGTATTTCTACAATGAAAGACAGTGGTGTGCTGCATATTGTGATCCTTGCTCTCATATGACTTATCTGTTTTAACTGGTTATTTAGAGCTGTGCTTTAGTACAGTACATGCTCTGAAAAAAAAAAAGAAAACAAAAAAAAACACTCACTTTCCTGTTATGTCAGGAAGACATTTCCCACGAGGAAGAAATACACTGACAGCTAACACCAATTACTCCTCTGTGACTCTGGCCTGACCTTTTAGAACCACATACTTCACTCCTGTCATAAACATGCAGGCCACATGAGTGCATCCCAACAAGCAAGCTCCCACTTAAGTACAGCCTGAGGATGCAAACCACCTTTGATTTAAAAGAGATGAGACATACATTTTGATTTCCTACATTCCAAGTGTTTTTCCAAACATTTTTGGCAAGTCTCTTTAAAATCCCCTGGGATTTGCAGTGCCCTCATGTGAACTCTTGATGGTAACCTTGGTTGAATGTTACAAAACTATCTCCAAATGCAAGACAAGGCTCCAAGGAAAGTAAACTGATGAGCTAATTCAATGCCAAGCCAATCTGTCAGGAAACGTCTGGGAGAGGTGATTGCTGCTTTAAGAGTCTCAACAAGTCGCTAAATTCAAGAGTTCAGATTTCTAGTCAGCAGTTTAAGTAATTATATTTAATGTGTTCAATAGAGACAGGAAAAGTAAAGCAAAGCCATTCATGTGTTACTAGTTTAATTAACATGTATTCTGTGACTTAGATGAAAACCAGACCACGTTTTGCTAGCAATTAATGCAGAAATCCTGGTTTTTCTTCTATGCCTAGGTGAAGACATTCAGAGCACTCTGTAGACTCTTCACTATATAATGGAGCAACAGCAGTGTCATATTGGATTAGTTCATTCTCTAGGATACTGCTGGTTAGTGCTGTGCTTTATTGGTAAACCTCTCATACCATTCAAATTAAAACGGACTGACATGGTTAGAAGAAATAATTCAATCACTCATCTAATCTAGCTAAAATGTCTCACTTGATTTCCCTGCAGTTTAGAAACTGTGTCAGACGTGGCCCTTTTATGCAACATGCAGACATTCAGGTAATGTGTTCCAGAGATAGCTACTGTAGGCTTGGTTATTTAGATCAGTTACTGGGTGAAAACAAGCTCCCTGGAATGAGCTAGGGTATTAATAGAGGACACACATCTTTCATTATTTCACTTAATCCCACGAAAAGGAAAAGAAGACTTTTTGAGGGCAAAAGCAAAAACAAATCTACCTCGCTATTTTTTCTAACACCAATTTTGAATCTTAGGGCAACTGACCAGTAGTCCTTTGATGTGTTTTTTTATGCAAACACCATAATCACACCCATAATGAAGCATAATTGAGAAGCAGATGGTAACACTTAAAAGGGAGGTTTTTATACAGCTGTGATTTTAGAAGTTGAGTGTCTAGTCAGAGTAAACACAATGTGTTCTCTTGTCAGTACTGTATGAACAGCCCACAGGAGGATAGGAATGTAGCTCATACAGTGCTGCTGAAACTGTTCTCCAAAAAAGGCACGGACGCCAAGTGGTCTTTCCTTTGCACTTTTCCTCTGTATCACATGGGGCTCAGCCGTCTAGGTAAACTTTCACACTTGGATGAGCAAAAGTTCTGACTCACTGGCTGGGGCTAGGCTTAAGTAAGCATTTCTTGCAGAAAGGAAAGAGGTATCATGGGAATGTGCCCTGGCCGTGAACATAAGGATAGCAGGATTCTTTTTGACGAGACACTCCTGGCCAGTGAACACAAGGTTCTATTTTGATCAACCAAATAAAATTACTGTGGAAATAGTCCACATTTCTTTTACCTGCATTTAGTTGCCTGAGGATGCTTTTTATGTTAACTAGAAGCAATCAGCCTCATTCACAGACAGTCTTTATGCACAAACTTGGAGTTCATCAGTATTTACTCAGTGAATCTGACCGTGCTTATGCACAAATGATGAAGGTTATACTACCTTAGAAAAAGTGAACACATCAGCTGACTAATAATAATAATAATAATAATAATGTTTTTTCTTATTATTATTAATGTATTTTTTACTGTGCTTATTTATTACTTTCCAAAACAACAAAAAATTGCTAATAGAATTAAGTTATTAACAACAAGGAACTAAATTAAGGTGTTTCCTTATAGAAATAGGGGTGTGGCAGTATGCAGATTACAAGCATGTGCATATTGAATTAGAATGATTATGATCCACTAACCAAAGCATGATGGTAAGAACAAAACTGGCACTGGGTAAGAACATTTATACGTACATATTAGTGAATGAGACCTACTGAGTTTGGTAATAGAAAAGGCATTCTTATAACCACATCAGAGGTCATTTAGGCTTCCATGAAAGAATTCAACCTGTAATGTGAATTTAACTTTAATTCAGATCTGTGTGTTGACTTCCTGTGTCGGATATAAGGAAAGGAACCAGCGGTTTCTGAGTATATGGAACATTGTAAGAAATTGAGTTCACCAGATTCCTAAACATTCCTTTTAATGTATGGCCTTGGCCCTGCAGCTTTACCTGAACACTGATTTATACTGACACTTTGTATAGCTGAAACCTTTCTTTGTGTTACTTAAAGTAACAAACAGTCTTCACATCCTGATAACTTACTTTCTTTCAAAGGTAATACTGCAGAAAAGATAACTATGTAGGTACATGACTACACCTAAACAGAGAGAAAGGGAAGTTGTGGCCTAATTATATCACAACAAAGGAAAGTAGAGTGATTAGCTTTGGAATTAGACACGAACAGTAACACTAACAAGGCTAATCCTGAAAGTATGTTGGGTGCAAGTCTGTGACATCATGGTTTCAATCCTTCGCACCACTAAAATTGCACCAGGAGCTTTTCAGTGTAACAAAAAGAAACAAAAAAGACCCAACAATATTTTAACATAGAGGGCCACTTTTGGGATGCTTATGAAATGCGATGAGATACGTCTGGCTTAAGCATTGTTCTGAGTATACGTGACTAGCTCCAGAGGCCACACTGGTGCTGGAAAGTGACGCAGCTACACCAGGTGTTTTCAGGGTTAGTCAGAGCAGCAACAGAGCTTATCTCTGTCTACCAGGACCTACATTACATTCCTCAGTGTTATTAGGATTAATCTTCCAGATAGTGGATAAAAAGGTTATTGTCTTTTTCTTGTGTGCTGCACAGGTTACTCCAACTCTGGCAGAATGTATACTTCAGTTTCTAATCAAAAATATTTCTTCACTTGCATTAATTGCTAAAATTACTGAAATTATTAATGACATTCAATCAACACATTCATTTGCAATTGCCCAATATCCTAGCTGGCAACCAGAAAGGTGTTAATCTGAGCATCAGGGCAGACATTTAAGCATTTGATCATTTAATTAATCCACATTTTTAAATATGTAGATAATGGCACACACTCTCAGCCAGTCTCTCTTGGAAGGATAGTTAACTCTGTTTTGACAAGGAAAAAGTTCAAACCCACGCTTGTATTCTCACTTCCAGTAGCTAAGGGATTGTTGATTTCAGAAGGTTACAGAAACAAGATCTAATTGTTCAGTTTTGATGTGTGAAATGTGCGAGGGGGAATGGGGTTTCTGAAGCTTTATGATCATTTGATAAGCAGTTCTAACTGATTTGGCACCGGCAGGATAAAAACTGACATCACGATTCAAAAAGGCTCAAAACTTTCTTGAACACATGAATGTGTACAGTATAAGAAGAACACAGCCATAGAAAAATTAATTCATCCTCTCTTTTTAGACTGATACTTCTTAAACTGTTAAACTCTTACATTTACAAATATAACTCTGCCACCCCTTCATCTCTAAGTCTTCAAATAAAGATAAAGCTCGCTCTCCCACCCACAGTTATTTTCTAAGGCTTTTTCCAGCTTTGGAAATCATTAGAATTTTAATGTGACCACAAGGAGCTTTGGCACAGAAGTTGCACTTTTGATATCTTAAGCCAGGAGCGCCTAGACATGAGGACATTATTTTTAACCTACAGCAGCAAATGCCTTTGTTGTTACCTGGGTGAGTCCTCCATGTGGTAGTCATTAGCCTCAGACGCAAAGTTTGAAGGGTGGATAGACAAGGTACAAGAAAACCCACTTGCTCACAGATTTGGTGAAACTAATCTTATTTTTGTTGTCCACAACTAAAATAAAAAGTGTGTTTTTTTAATGACTACCAGAGTCGCCATAATTGACGAAACACACCATTTCCATAACACAAGAGCCATGTAGGGCATCCACAGAAACGGCTGTGTTTTCAATTACACATTTCAAACCACAGGCACTTCAGGCTTAGGATGTGGCATGATGTCACCAGCATTGGGCCAGGAAACAATTTTCGTAGTCTCATCACACATCATTTTGAATCGGGAATAGCTCATTACTTTTCCCTACACAAACAAATAAAAACTAGAAAAAATAACTAATCTCTCATCTAGTTATTGACATGCAGTGACAGTTAGGAGAGTATTTTTCTCTTCTGCGTAATGGCTGGTTATACTATAGCCCTTCACTGATGAAAGGAACACACACTTATTCACTTCAACATAATGGTTAACCACTTAATCAATATGTTAATTTATTCTGTACTGAACTGCCGTATGAGGAATGCAGAACACAACTTAATGATAAAAGCTATTATGTTTTGAAAACACTGGCTGCGAATAGGATTTGAACCCAGCATATTAATAAAAAAATACATGCTGTTACCTTCAAATTGCTTCTCTTTCTCTACCTGGAAATTGAATTGAAATGTTCTTTAAAGACAAGCACTGAGCTGCTCTCTAAGAGCATGGCTTGGCTTCTTCTCAGCTAGCGAATTAATTTTAACCACCCTCATTGATTACTGCATGTAAACTGAATCACTGGCTCATTAAATAACACAAACGTGGCTGTACCTTTGAATTTTGCTATTTTAAAACCAATTTTGTTAGTGCATCAGTTGCTTAAACCATCACTGTAATCAGCAACAAAGGCACTTGGGGAGCACATCCTTCACCGAGGCCAATGACGTATCTGTCAGTTTTTGGAAAAGTATGAATCAAAACTTAATGCTTTGTTCTATTGTTCATGCTCCACCTCTTCACCGGGCTTTGTGAAATTTGATCTTGTCATTTTTGTATATTCTTCCTGACAGGCAGACAAACAAATGATCTTGCCTCTGCCTTTGTTGTGTAAATAAGTAATAACTTAGGAGCTAGAAGAAGTTCTGTTGTTTTCTCTCCAGTATGAATGTATTATAGTTATGACTTTCCAAGAAAAAGCTGCAAGCTGGTCCCAATTTCTCTGTTTTTTGTATGTTACAGTAAATTTTCCAGCTTCAGTATCTTTAACATTCTGACCAATATGACTGTAGCATTGGTCATGAGTTCTGCGAATTTGAACAATATGCAGCAATTTGAACAGTACAGCCTTTTCAGCTGTATCAGTACAAGGTTCAGCCAGTATAGCTTTAGCCAAATACCAACAGCTGCTTCATTCCCAGAAAGCCAATGAAATGACTTAAAATAATGGAATAATTGTACAATAGGGAGTGTTTTGAGAGCATTATTGAAATGTCATTTGTTTTAAGGGAAATCCTTTGTTTCTCGGGATCTTCATACCCTGCTGTATCTATACAATTGATAGTTGCCAGAAAATACCTCAGACACAGCTGAGAGAGAAAAAAAAGACAAAACAAAAAAGCAGACAACACAACGCATATTTGGCTGAAAAGGAGGCACGAAACCAACCTTGTGGTGACATAGTGACAACATTCTAAGGCATGATTACAGTCTTAGCTTGCCAACAGGGTTTGTTAGTTTGTTAGACTGGAATTACAGGCAATAGAGAGCGCTATTATACAGTATATAAGGCATAGACAACCTTAGGTGGGGTTTCCTTTTCTTCTCTATAAAATGCTGCCTGCTGACACGTCAGTGATGTCTCGGAAAGGACTGATCTAGAGATGCATGGTCCGTGGGACAGTGGAGCAGACTACAAACCATGAGTAATGGCCTTTAACCTAGCCAGCATTTACTAATATATCCTAACAAACAAACAAATTTTGCTTCAAATTAAATAATATGAATATCTTCTGCATTTTTTGCAGATAAACAGCAGTTAAAATCAGCTAAGTGGTAATAATTTTCAATGGCTAATTTATGTTCAAACATAATAGCTTACACAGTAGCTGGGCCAAGAACACTGGAGAAACATTGTTTTGATAGGGAGGCCTGGCAGAGGTTAACAGTGTGTTGTAGCAAACTATTCAATCTCAGATTAGCAGCCAGTTGGATAAAAGAGCGTATGCAGGGGCCCAGACTCACACGACAAGACCTACATGTTGAATCCAATGCTCCGTCCAAAGTTTCACACAGTCATTCAGACTTAAGTGAAAGGCTTCTTTCAGACTGTTGGACAGTGGGGGTCTACGCGGGCCAATTTTCGTAACTTTCCAAAATGGTCAAACCAAACAGCCACGTCCGTTGTTCACGGTGACTGGCCAGGTGCACACTGGTGAGAAATGGGCAGAGCTGTAAATGCCTGCTTCTTCCACTGCCCCTTTTCAGTGTTTGCATCTGTGCTAGAACCAATGGAATGGTGTTCTCAGAGAAGAGGCTGGAGGAAAGGTATAAATAAGTCCAAACCAACATGCAGACTTAGGGTCCTTTCATTGGTGCCTTAATTCAATTCACAACAACAGTCGCCTCAAGGCGCTTTATATTTTAGGGTAAAGACCCTACAATATTAGACAGAAAACCCCAACAGTCAGACGACCCCCTATGAGCAAGCACTTGGCAACAGTGGGAAGGAAAAACTCCCTTTTAACAGGAAGAAACCTCCGGCAGAACCAGGCTCAGGGAGGGGCAGCCATCTGCCGCGACCGGTTGGGGTGAGGAGAAACAGAAGGGAGCAGAGGGAGACAGAACAAAAGACACACTATGGGAGAGAGACAGAGCCACTATTTCTGCTTTACTTGAAAAGTAGTTACACCTTGTTCTTTTTGACTTGGTGAATGGCTTGTTATTTGACCTTGTTCCAATGAAGCATATTTAGACCCATATGGCAAACACACAACTACCAAGTCTTTAATACCCTCTGAGTTTCTCTGGGAAAAAAATGAAAGCAGTTTGACTGCAAAATATTCATCAAGTTGGTATTCAAAAGTGTTCACAAGCTTGACACGCATAAATCTTTCTCTGGTCCTCTCCTTCCAACTAATACCGACCTGGAAATGGTTGTGTTAAACTGCCACATATAATATTTAACTTCCTCGTGCATTTAAAGCTTCTGCTCACTTCTCTGATGCTCTGCAGATACTTCAAAATCTGTGGTAATAAACCATTACCAGTGTCGCGTTTAGAAACTCTCAAAACTGAAAAAAAAAAACATTCAACGTTTTAGCTTTGAATGCCTCCCTTGTTTTTCAAAAAGTGCTTTTCATTTAACTATGTTAGCTAGGTGACACCATCACATACACTGTGTAAATAAAATGTTCAATGCATTTAATTTAAATGGCCTTATGTGTAAAGTATTAAAGTTTCCATCTAATGTTAGTGATGGTTGTGAAAAGGTTTGCATTTGCTGTCTATCACAAATTTAGCAAACATATTGTATCAGTTTGGTGATCATAAAAGTGCTGGAGGGATTTCACAAGCAAACATTATATCCCTTGTAAAGTTAATGTGGCTACTGTGTGGAAGCCACTCAGTTACTCCAGAACAGATGACAAAACAAGCCTGCAGAGACTGAAGGCAGCTGTTGTGCCCTGATAGTCAATTCTCCCAGCAAAATCCATCATTAGAAAAGAACCAGATTTCCAGACTTGACTAAAACATGAGCCCACAGTTCTTGTGACCACAACATTTGCATATGTTGTCTATAGGTTTTACAAGGTGCTCTGTGAGTATGGAAAAAGTCATGTTTAACTGAAATAATATGAGGGTAATTTAGAGCAGTTTAACGACAGCAACATGTTCGCGGGGAGTGAATTTCCCCCTCCCCAAGTCAATAAAAATGTGGCACGGGTTGCTTTGGGGAGCATAAACCCTATACATTAGAATATAGGTTGTCTCAACATCTGAGCAGCTTTAAGTGTACGATGCGCCTGGCTCTGCTCCATGAACCTTCAATTATAACAGGTTTACAAGCGCTTCTCTGTATCTCAATCACATAATTGCTTGCTCGCTATAAAAAAAAATCAAATAGACTACTCATGGATTTCTGGTGATTATTTCTGGTGAATTCGGATCTAGGTTAAGTCAATGACGGTGATTAGAGTAAGGGAAAATCTAGTGAAATCATCAAAGACTCGCCCACAATTGGTTAGTTATATCTCGCACTGAAATTCACAGCCTTACAGCTGTATATAAAGGCAGTGCTGTGCGCAGCCAAACAAATAAAAACAGGATTGTGAGAAACCGCAGACGGTTCTGTGTCAAGCAACATCATGTAATTTTACGCTCCAACATATGTCGCACTAGACATATTCACTTTCCCACACAGGGAGCCACAGGCATGCAACCTGCGTCTCATGCAAAGTAACATCATGTAACCGGAAATTACAGCTAGAAAATAACCTGCATAACTCCGTATTTGCACAATAGGCAGGACATCTCTAAGATGCGCAACTCACACTGAAACACAGTAAAATACAGGCTGCGAGAAAATACAGTAGCCATATTAGCCTGTATACAAACTACAATAGGAGGGAGTAAAAGTTTATATAGTTTCTTACCTTTAGGTATAGGCGCAGGAGCTTGGGGGGCATCACTGGAGGAGACAGAAGTTGCAAACTTGATCCAGCAGGAAAACACTAAACAAAACTTGAGATATTCCATTTCTGTTATAGTGCTTGCTCCAGGTCAGAGAGCTGGGTGACCGACGGGGAATATTAACTCCCAGCCCGGCAGCAGTGGTCAAGATCAGCACAGGAGGGTCGCACTGTAGGTTCTCGCGATAATAAAATTAATAAGGGAGAAAAAAAAAAAATCAATGAATAGTGAGTTTTCTGGACGAGAGCTTCTGACAACACTTTTAGCTCAAGGGAACTGTTGTATAAGTGCTACAATTCAGGGAAATTAAAGAGCAACAGGCGTGGTTCCTTAATTGCAGCTGCAGCTTGAGTTCCCGGTAAAGCATATGAAAGGAGACAGTGCAGAGGGAAAGATAACGGTATTCATTCACCCCTGGCACAGGGACGTCCTACGCGAAAGTGTGAGTAAGTACAGCTGTATTTGAACCCAGTAGCCCCTGACTGTTAAATATCGCTCCTCTGGTCCCCTCCCCCTGAGCACACAGCATCTGGCTGACCAACACAGCTCCCCTTCTACAGAGCAGTTCAAACAGTTCATTAGTGTAAGCCGTGGAATACCCCTACAGAAACACGTGAGAGGAATATAAAATTGCAAAATTAATCAAGTCCTTTTTCAGATTTTACTCGGTTACTTTTTTTTTTCTTAAATTAACCATTT